>BJCM01200725.1:0-29746 GCA_018326385.1 Flaveria bidentis
TATATATATATATATATATATATATATATATATATATATATATATATATATATATATTCAATTCATTGATACTTTATCATAATATATTGTTTTCTTTCTCCGTCCGGTTTAAGCCGACCTTTAAAAAAAAGGTTCTTAGATTTTTTTCTCATGGATCTTAAACTGTTTCTTTGGTGCTACATTGTGTTAGTTTCATTTAAAACTAATGAATAAGATGAAAGATTTATATTAAAATTGACTTGAAATCTAGGATCCATGAGCATTACATGATATCCTTAAAACAAAGAACTATTGATCAACACTCGTCATTGAATGAGCAATTGCTAGTGCTTTGTGAAAGTAGCTATGTGAAGAGACTACTTTAAAATAAAAGCAATATGTGAAAGAAAAAAGCACTTGTTAAGCGACTTAAAACAATTAATCTTGTTTGCCAACAATATAATTAGTTGTTTCTTACGACTTTCATCAACTTGTTCATTGCATTAAGGATATCGTATAACATTTTTATTTTTTCCTCATAGATTTTGTGTTTCATAACTTACTTTCCTTGATAATAAATAAGTTCAATTTGAAATGCAATGAATTAAAGCCAATACTTTTAGGTTGCCCCTTTAAGACTATAATTGTGTCAAGATATTAAAAGAGAGGGCTTGGGCTAACACCATGAGAGTGGTACCATGATGCAAACCTATGATCCTATCTATACTTAAAAAATGACATGTAAGAAAGCACAAAAGAAAGCGAACAAACAAACACCCATATTAAAGAACTTTAACTCGTAGTCATGGCTATATAGGGTCTTAATGTTGCAAAATATTCTTCACTTTGTGCAATTTGGCCTGAAACATATCTAATATATCTATAACATTTGTTAATTAAATGTAGAAGATTTACATATATTAGGCTTAGTCTAATGAAATAACAATTTTTCCTAGCTTCTCTAGTTTTTATTTTATGCTTAGAGATAACAATAAGACTAGTGATTATGCCTCCACATGTGATCATGCCTTTGCACCTTACGACACTTGGACAGAATTTAGAGTATGTACCTCTGCTTCTGTCCTATAACCTTTGCATGTGAATATTAACCTTCACATTCAAGTTAGTGCCTAATCTAATATAGGGTAATACAATATCAAATTGTTGATAGTAAAATATGATTATATAGGTTAAAACATGATAGAGTAATGAAGGAAATATATGGTTAAGTTTTATACTTGTACAAGAAAGGTAAAAGATGAATGAATGATTTGCTAAATCTTACTTTGGGTTAGAAAAGGGGCTATGTAATGTCATGTAACGTTTATGTCTGCTTATGTACGTTAGAAAAGGGGCTATGTAATGTCATGCAACGATTATGTCTGCTTATGTACGTTCGTGTGATGAGAATGTTATAAATCTTGTCTGTGTGCAAGAAAGGATGTTAAATGATGTGACAAGGCTATATGTGTAAATAACTCTTGCATAGGTACTAGAAATGGATCATAAAATGATACGTTAAGATGTATGTATGTTTAAGTCTGGTCTAAAGACGAGAAAGGGAACATGTCTTGAATCACAACATGAAAGGGGTTTAAATCTTGCTAGCGTGACAATAAAATAAATAAAAAGTCTTGAAAGAAAGGAATACTTGTAAGTCTTGTGTACTTTACAAGAACCAAAATAGAAGTCTTTGCTAAAAGCAAGAAAGGATTATTAGATTACTATAATGGCATAGTCATGCTTGCATTAGTGGTAGCTAGCATTCCAGAATCATGTAAAGTTAATTGACTTAACTTGCCAATGATAGAATAATATGTTTTGATCGTATTATGATATGTTATACTTTGATCATGTTATGTGATAATATGTTACGACATAATACCGATGTTACCATCAAAGGTTTCAAAAGGTTAAATGTTACTAAAATAAAGAACATGTAAAGTAAAGAGGCTATGAACACTAAAACTAAGATTACAAACAAAACATCGGTAAATACGAACGAAATAAGATAAAGTAACGGACAAAATAGGATGTATGATGATAGTATAACATGTTCACGATTATGTATTATTTCTAAAGAATAACTATTTTAAAGTATGATACGTTAAATTTAAGTCTATTTTTGCAAAAGTTAAAACTAGAAATCGCTCATCAATGTTTGACTTTTTATATGTATTAATTTGATAGGTATGATGATAAAAAAAAAGTTTGGTATGGACCTAAAAGCCACCTAACATATTTCCTAAATTGGCATCCTAGCATTAATAATCTATGTTTTAGCTAAAGAGTTATGATGTTATCTGATCTGGTTGTTAAGACTCGTTAAAAACAAGTTAATAAATAAATCTTAACTTATCTTTATTGTACAAAGATAAGTAAGATTGTCTCAACAAGAAATTGATGAAAACTATTTAACAACTTAGACTCAAACAACTTAAGAACAAAGACTTTGAAATTTGAAAATTCAAACTTAAGAACAAAGACTTTGAAATTTAAAAATTCAAACTTTCGATGTTTTTAAGTAACATAATTGCAAAAATTAATCAACTTTGGAAACAAACTTACTAATTAATGAGAAAAAAATCACTTTCAGGTTCCACTCTCACATGATCAACAATAAACATGTTTAAACTAGAATTTGTCTAAACATAACTTCAACATGCATAAACCCTAATTAAAACACATCAATAGTCTTACTTAGCATGAATGGTTCACCCGAAAGTGATCACAAAAAGCCTAGCTAAGTGTTGTCTTTATTATGTTTTCAATCTTGATTTGAGTGGTGGTTGAGGACGAATTGGAATGATTTGGGAGACTTGAGAACACCAAAAATCAGCTACGAATCGTCACTTTTCATGTATGGAAAGTTGTTCTCCAAAAACCATTGAATATGTTTAAATATACTTCAAAATCCATAAAATCCAGAGTTCTTGTTAGGAGCGCCCCCGCCCCTCCATGCGTATCATATACCATCATCAACATTCATACGCTCAACTTTCTAAATTTCTGATCACATACGTCCAAGGATACGCCCCTGATACACCCCCCGGTGTATGGTACACCCATACATGGTGGGTGTGTCATATATGTGGCACCCTTCCAACTTGCCCTTTTTGTAACTTTTGATATTTTCGATCTTGGTCATTCAACTTTCATATTTTGCTTTTTTTTTATCTCAAATAAGTTTTCTTTAAGCTCAATACACCTATGAATCAAAACATAATCAAAGTAAACTCATTCCGTATTAATAATGATGTAAAATCACGCATTCAAATCAATTGAACATTAAAATATCGATATGTGATCATTATCTAAGATAATGGTTACATAATGACTTTTATTTTGCTGCTTATATGATTACTTAAATTTCAATTTAAAGGGTATGTTTGTCATCTATATACCCAATTGTGAAGTCTCTCGAGAATGAAGCCTTACACTAAATCACATGTCTGGTTATAAACAATGTCTCATATCTGTCTCGTACCTAGTTACTCATTAAAACTAATCGTGCACATAGTCTCATACTAGAGTATATGTACCAAATGTTGCTGGTTTCGAGTTAGCGTGGTTGAGATTACTTTTTTCATAGATACTAGTATTTTTTATCATCGCGCTACGCGGCAGGAGTCCATTCAATTTTTTCACATGCAACACGGCTTGTCGAAAACCACAAATCAAAGTTTGCGAAACTCGAAAACGCTAAACTTTAGTAGCCAAACTCAATAAAAGAAATAAAAATTTCTCTATAAGTAATTTAATGGTCAAACATTAAGATCCTAAACTTTAGTAGTTAAAAGTTATGCCCAACGTGACGGCAGTTCGATCAATTTTCCTACATGAAGATTGCGTTACTTTGGTTGTCATATCTCTAGCTTGTCAAAAATAAAATAAAATTTGAAGTTTGGTGAAGAAATTAAAAGTACTAAACTTTAGTGACCAAACTAAAAAAGATATAACTTTATTATAAACAATTTAGTGGTCAAGATATTAAACTTAATGGCCAAAGTTAAATAACTAAAAATTATGTAAGATACTAATTTTAATGGCCAAAGTTAAATAACTAAAAATTATAGCTATATTTTTTATGTTAAATAACTAAAAGTTCACAAACATTGATAGGGAGAGTGCACTTTTTTATGTTAAATAACTATTATGATAAAAATCTAAAAACTCAAAACTATATTTTTTATTTCTCATGTCACTTAATTATAGAGTAATTTAGGCTAGATTTAACATAAAAAAGTGCACTCTCCCTATCAATGTTTGTGAACTAATATGTTGTGTCAATCATGCCTATTTGAAGTTGACTTCACGATCATGTCATATGAAGATACATAACAATATATGAATTTGTATCTTAAAAGGTCATGAAAACATTTGCCATGTGATATGTTTTCGGTCTGTTTGTGGAATTAAATCCTCAATATATGGAAGTAAATGACTTTAAGAAACACATGCTATTATATATATATTTTCTAATGTTCTGTGATGAGATTAACATCCCAAAACTATTTTATTTTACAAATTAAGTAACATTTTGGTTAAAAATTTATAATAAAGTGTGTTAATTAATATAAACCAGACATAATTGCATAGACATAATCTAATTATTTTGTGTAACTTTTGACATTAGCTTATTCCTTCAAGATTAATTATAATAGAGAAAAAGTTAGGAACAATGCATTACGTCCATTGGTGCCATGGCCTACATCCAATCTATATAATATAAATCTTTCTAAAATTAGAAACCACAAAACACAATTAAAGCTACTCACTCTATAGGCTTTATTTATCTTATTTATATGATTTCAAAAGCTTTTGGCATGCGGTTTATAGCATGATCATGTTATGTTTCTTATAGGATGCTGTTATATATGGTTTCATATCATGTGTAACAAAATACTGGTTACTTGGTCTCAAAATAGGCTAATGCAACATTTTTATGCAACATGTTTTCTTTCATTTGTTCAAGTCTTGAAGAGAAGTAAATAATGCAAAAAGAAGACATGTATCTAATGATTATATAATTTTAATTAACATTTTCTTCATAACTATGTATAACTAATACCATTACCAATAACACAAGTAAACTGAAACAATCTAAGTCTGAAAGTAACATCAATGATTATTTATTTATCATCTTTGGAAGCACGACCAATGAACAACACGAGACATATGTAATTCTATGAATCAAACCTTGAACCCTCAAACTGAGAACCACATGACAAGAACATACCAAGATCGTAAATGTGTGATAGACAACAGTCCTTGCTCACATGTATAATCCTTGATGCGCGTAGACATCTCAACAACTACACCTACTACTTGTTATCGTATTTCATTTAAAATATTAGGGGTAAACCTTACGAGAATACAAACAATGATGGTTATTAAAGACCCTTCTCTCGTGCTCTCTCTCATTCCCTTTTATAAATACCTTGTACCAACAGTTAGGTGTAAATTCCCCATCTCACATGCAGCCAATTAATAGATTGCTTCGCTTTCTTACTATAACGATACTTACTCTTCATTGGAGTCGAGTCACTTAAATTCACTCCTCGTAATACTATTAGGTTCACCACCTATAACAGTGTGGTTACATTTTGATACAATAGTTATTTAAACTTTTAACGTATAAAAGGACATTAAGAATGGATTGATCATGATACTGGTCTAAAAAGCTAGTTGATTATACGTTGCCACAACTAAATAAATACAAGATTTGATAATGTGTGTCGTTATAATATGTGAATTAATGATAAATCCTAGAACTTCCTTTAAACATAATCCGATGCCTATATCAAACTTTTTACAATGCTTAGATTTGAAAATATTGTAATTTAAGTTAAGAAAAAGTTGAAATAATATTTTATGTAAATGGTTGTCATGGCCTACAGAAAAAAAATAATACAAAAAAACTTTCCCAAATTGGAAGGCAACAGAAACATGATGAAGATTGAGTACTTTTTATTAAATTATTTGGTTTACATATTTATAGAAATTAAATGGAAATTATAGAGGGCATTTGGAACAAAAGAGTCACTTTTGATGTTTCTTGCTCATACATTATTATTTTATTGAACAAGTGTTTGTTATTGGGCATCTCTCACGTGGATAGACCCTATGGATTTTAATCAGTATGTCGCTCGCTCACTTTCTGAGGCTTAAAATGAATGGGACTAACAATAACTTAATAATAACTATTGCAATATCATCGGTGTTTCATAACGGTTTGATTTCATGTAAATTAAAATAAGTATGTAGTAAGAGTATGTTTAGAATCTTAGACAACATTATATTGTTACAATAATAAACATTGAGTAGCTAAAGAGGTAGTTTAAAATTATAATCATGATCTATAAATGTGGATTATAAAAACACTTCGTAAGGGTATACTGGAATTTTAAAAATATATATATCAGTTCATTGTGAAAATTATTGTCATTGAACACGAATACTAAATAAACGATCAAGATTAATTTTCATAAAACTATTTGTGTATCAAGTATAAGAGTTGAAAACAATATAAAATAATTAAAAACTTAAAAGAAACCTTAGTAAAATATATTAAGTTAAAAAAAGTGAAAGCTATAAAAAAGTGTTAAACGAAGAAGAAAGAAAGTAAACCAGATAACTAAAAGGAAGTGAATGGCAAGGATCAAACCTCACCCTCCACTTCTACAACTTCATATTAAAGTTGAGTTAGGCTATACATATCATTCTTATTGCTTGTCATACTTCCTTTCAAGAAAGTAATTTTAAAATTATCATATTTTACCTTAGGAAAACTCTAAACATTCATATATTACTATATGCACACACATATATTAAAAGACTAATCCATATTTATTGGTTTATAATAATTGTGTATATATCTAAACATTCATGGATTTACCATGTTATTGGAAAATGCACACCTATGTCTCGTTAATCAATGGAAAAAGCATTCCATCAAGTTGTTCGTCACTAGAATTGCTAAAGTTACTAGAATTGCAAATGTTTTTTAGAGGATGAGAAGCAAAAAGAGAAGAAATAATAGTTTGTGAGAGATAAAGTGAATTTTTTTTTATGACCGCTAGATGATTCAATACTTCTAGCAAGATGCTTATAGATATTACAAGCACCAAATGGGAATTCACAAGATATGAGAATCCCAGCACCAGTGATAAAAATTTATACTGTAATGTTAAAGGAGACTCGTTTTATTTTTTCTTTTTAAGAATGATGCTTTATTTAAGAATGAGAGTTTTTTTTCTTGCTATAAGCCCAGTTGCCTATGTATGATTTCTATTATAGATCACTTCTTTTCTAGCTCGACATAAACACCAAGTAGAAATTAGTACAAATGTGTTTATCAATTTCTTTAACCATAGATTGAAGGGATCTTTAACCATAAGCTAATGGAGGTCTATATCTAAATTTCGATTAGGCATGATATGAAAATATGCTCGAAAGTTTCGGGCAATTCACCACAAACCGAAAAAGTATAGATGATAAATTCTACCTTTTTTTCACCTTTCAAGGTTTATTCTCAAATGTAGTGTATTGACCTTAATCGGACCACATTGATATTTCAAATACTCTTTGGTTTATGTGTTTGGGTGTCATAATTATATACTATTGTACGAATGTAATGGAGCAGTTGGGAACGTTCAAGCTCCTCACACTAAACCCATGAATCCGTTAAATTAACTTTCCAAAAACGTACATTTAGAGCGTTTAAGCGTGTCTACAGTTCATGGTGTTCTTTAGGTTGTATAGTGTCTTAATTCATCACCATATGCAATTGTTGAAAAGTTATCAACATCATAATTATTTGTCCTTCCATCCAACATGTTATTTCAATGTGTAGTATCTATGAACACTATGCTTGAAATGTTGCTATCGTGGCAACCATGAACTCAAATTTACAAGATGATTAAACTCAATGCACGTATAATGTTATACATGAGTTTCCGGAACAGAAAAATATTTTAATAAAGCATTTTCCTTTTTTGTTGTATAATCTTTACTATTTTACAAGGACAATAAAGTTTTAATAGAAATATTATTGTTATGTTTATGTTTTTAAGTTTCTATTAACTTATTTATATTAATAATATTTCTATTAAAACATTATTGTCATTACAAAATTAGTAAATATTATATAGCTAAACTTTTAAATAAATCTTTATTGATATATCATAGGATAGCTCACCTTGGCCTTGAGTACTTACTTGAGATACATTATTTCTTTGATAAAAATACGTCAGCTAGAAATGTTGATGAGTTAACATAATATTTATAACATCCTTTCATACTATATCTTGGTCATGCATGAGCTTATATCTATATACAAACATTTTAACATACACATATGTTGGTTTTATATTCTTTAATTGTCAGGACGCATCACATTCAGTCTTACACATATGCTACTAAGGCACACAACCCTTAGTCTTACTAACTATTGAGATTTCTAGTGGATAAATAAGTAACATTACAATTAATGTATAAAGTTTAATGTTACATATGCAAACAATAACATAAGATTTACAATTTAAAAACATATATATTTTTACACTATTAACTCATGTATGATGGCAATCTATTATTCCTTATGGTTATAAAGAGGTGTATACCATATGGCATGACTAGGCTACCTAAATAACTATAACTTGGAAGGTATTTAAACTATTTTAAGCTAAATGAAACCTTACCTGAGATCTTTCTAATGCCTTTAGACTGGTTATGGCTTCCGAATACCTCAATTGGAACGTTAGGTTGCATTCTTAATGCGAGTTTTTGTTTTAGGCCTCATTGGCCATCACTATGGGTCGTAAGGAACTAAGCATTAAGATTCGTAATTGCCTCTCATGTCAAGTCATTTTTACACACACGCTAAATGTCACATATGTTAACACATGTTAACCACAAATGCTTCAACACTTGCATATGTGAAAACCAAAGAAAACCACTGAAACCAATAATAAAACTCATAAATTTTATGCTATTTTAATTGTTAAAAGGGTATTTAAGTATTTTTTACATATATGTTGAACATAAATACGAGAAAAGAGTCTTATGTATATGTAACACTATCTCAAATGAAAAATGATTACATATATGTAACTTATATGTGATGTATATGTAAAACCATGCTAAGGTTTTTTATTTGACCCATACCCTTATTTATATATACATACACACAAATATAAAGGGTAGTGATAAAAAATTTAGAAGTTATGTGACCGATTTCATTGGTTTTTTTAGTTTTCTTAGGATCCCTCCATAGGGGAATGTGTTGAAACGGAATACACTTCATACTTGTGTTAAACATATTAGTAGAGAACTACGTCAAGCATAGTAGAATTCACGAATGGTAACCAATATTCATTCTTTATGATCTAAACTGTTCATGAATCGTATTGTAAACTAAAGTTAGATAACAAAAAAATTAAGGTCTCGACAAATTGATACGCCAAGAAACTTTTAAGTTGGCAATTTTAATGATACATATTCAAGGTATTAGCAAGTGGGTTAATCAAGATCCAAAAGAAATTGATTATGGACCAGAAAAGATGGATGTATAAGATAAACATTAATCCAAAGTTGAAAACATGACAAGATGGATCATATAATGAAAATGGAAAAGAAAATGGATTGACTTTGTGATTCCAAAAGCAAAAGAAAGTGCAATTAGATACATATTTAGACTAGATTAGATTGTGTCTTGTGTAAAGCAATACATAAATACTAATGATGTTTAATGTCCCCTAATTAAGAACAAACAAGAAGGGGAGTGTGATTAAGAGGGTGTCCCCACATGAGGTTAACCTTTTAGCCCATCTTTTCATGTCACCAGTAAAGCCAGGCGGTAGGACCCTTACCGGAGCAAACATCCGGTTAACCACTCACTACTCTTATCAATGTCTATTCTTTTAACAAACATCATTCATCTCATATGGTGTTGGTGGTGGGCTCTCATATACTTTTATTTATTTATTGTTTAATTTCTTAAATTTGGAAAGAAAACTAATATTATAATATAGGTCAAGATGTTGAAATATTACATCTAAATTATAAAGGGCGGTCTTCTGTTGTGAAGGGTAATGACTAATGAGTTCGGGTTGTGTTGCATGGATTGGTTGGAGTTTGGATATTAACAATCAATATTTTATTTTATGTTATGTTAATAATGTTGTTTAAATTTAAATCATGCTAATGTGTTCTTAGTTAGTAAATATGTGTTTGGTTGATAGCAAAAGATGTTAAAAGAGCTTGAAGCAACGAGTTTCGAGTAATGATGTATCGTTTTCATTGACCTTTATGATCGAGGCAAATCGTGTTGGAATGATTTGTTATGTCGAACTTTTTTCTTCATATGTTCGAGTAACACCCAAGTGATATAACCGATTATATCGTAAAATAAGATTGGTTGAAAGTTGAAACCCTAAAAAGTTGATAATCACAATTGGAGGTTGAGAACCCATGGCATTGTTTATTTTGGGAAGTGTGGACAAGCAATGTGGGGGACAAATTCATGTCAAAGTTTATAAAGATAATGATAAGAAAACATAGGCAAATATTGGGTGCCAATACTATGGTCTTTGCAGTATACTATTTTTCCCAATATAAACAGTTTCAAAAGACATGGGGGCCACATGTTGAGTTCTATAATATTCTTCATTGTCTCCGTGGTGGCTATTGTTTTCTCTCCATATCAAAATCTCCATTAAAGATGGTCCTACAAACAAAGGGTAACTAAAAAAAAGTAGGGGGAGAGTAGGGGAGTAATGTGTCATGTCTCCCCCTCCATACATCCATTTAGAAATGTGGAAGAACCAAGTTGAAGGCAATGAGAATAATTTTGTATGTGTGTTTTATTCATTATGATATATCATCTCCTTTGCCTACTTTTTTACATTCATCATGAATGTATTAGTATGCATGTTAGGTTGACAATCATCTATGTCAAAAGACATTTCTACCCTTTTGACAAGCCCTTGCCCATAAATTCTTAGTCAATAATTCTCCACAACCTCCAATAATTGAGAGAGTCAAAATGATATTTTATTTAAAAAAAGACATTATTTTATATAAATTTGACGAATTCAGGCGAGTGGTGGTCAACAACCCCCTCCCCCTCCCCCACCCCGCGAACCCTGAAAACTAGATAATGGAGGTGAATTATCCGAGCACAAAAACTCAGGCAAAGAAGACAGATCTTGATAATTTAAATGTTACACCTTCAAAAATAACCGAAATACTTTCCTACATGTGCTTTCTAACAAAATAATTTTGTTGGAAATTCGTCATGGTCGTTTTCCTAGGCATTTCATAGTAAAATATGGTGTAGGAAACAACTATTTCCTACGAAATATGGGGTATTAATAGAATTATTTCTAATTTGTTAGAGATATGTTTGAAGAAAAAGTTGATATAAATAAAAAAAGATTTGAAGATAATTATTAGTATTAGTTTATTATTTGTATTGATATGTTGTGTATATTATAAAATTGAATTGAAATATAATACAAGTTTTCTTATTATAAATAGAGGTTAGGATCATTATAGTTTATGTGGTTGTGTTCTTAATAACTAGATGTTTATATTGTTTGCTCGATCTAATATTTTCAACATGTGCATGGATGGGGCGAAGATTTGTATGAGCCGAGAGGAGCTCCCATCCCCTCGCTTTTTTCGTCAGTAGTGTTAATTTTCGATCAAATAGTGTAAATTTCCGGTCGAATAGTGTAAACTTTTTAATATATATAGAGTTCGCCCCCTCTAAAATAGTTTACTTCCGCCTCCAACCCCGCTATGGTGTGGTTCAATCTCCGTCATTGCATACATGACTGGTTTTCTATGACGTTAACCTTCGGAAGCATGTTTAGTGAAGAAAAAACACCTCCCTTCAATAGCAGCTGGAAATTTTTTTTGGTAAAGAAATTTTTCCGAATAATTATACATTTGAAAAAAAAGGATTACACATACGTTAGGGCACGCCTCCGTCCCAAAACAAGCTTATCTAATGGGTTTATCTTAATTTCTTAAAATGTAAAAAGTATAACAAGTATCAAAGATTTGAAGCACCATACAACTCATAATCTGCTGGACAGTGCATATAGGATGAGTTTTTGACCTGTGTAAAGCATTCACAGCCTTTGTGTATGGCCATTAAGATCGAGTGGTAGACATACTTTCATATGGTGGACCTTGATGATGATAAAATGTCTCTCCATATGCATGAATCTAAGAACCCAAAATGGAAAATATCATATATTACGTTCTAGACAAATCTAGTTAAATTGTATGGAAGAGACCTGCAACTCTTTACTTTTTGTAGATGGAGACATAACACTTGCTTAAACCCTTTGAAAGTTGTATCTTGATCATGGGGATGATTGAGGTCCCAAGGCGTCACGTGTGACTCTCAAGTTTTTTATTTATGTACAAAAATGTGTAACTGGAACCTGATAGATGAGTGACATCCTAAATTTTTTGACAGATAGACCCGTAAATTAATTTTGTGAACGAGGTATACCAATAAAAGTTTTATGATCACGTACGGTAATAACAAAAAAAATTTATAAGAAGTTAATTTGAAACTTTTTAATCAATGGTGTTGTTAACCTTCTTATCTTTGAATTTCGTATGCTTTCTCGTTTAGCATCTTGTTAGTTTTTACTTAGGGGTTGTTTGGCAGCCTCTTAACGGTTCATATGTCTGAATGGTTCAGACTATTTGTTTCACCAGCACATGTCTGAATGTTTAAGACATTTACCTCTGAATGTTTAAGCATTATACTGATTCTGAATGGTTAAGAGGTCTAATGTTGAATGGTTAAGACATATTATCTGAATTGGTCAGATATTTGTCTTTGAATAATTAAATAATATACTAGCTTTTAATGGTTCAAACCTCTTAATGGTTCAGCACTTAATAGTTCAGATTTTTTAATGATTTAACACTTAATCATTCAGAAGTTGTCAAACAACCCCTTAATATATATGTCGCTAACCTAAATTAATTAATTAGACATAGACTTAAAACCTCTACACCTTGTCACGTGTGTAAATTGACTAAAACTTAAAAGAAATGTTGTTTACTTTCTTCGATTGAAATTTTTTAACTTTGATGACAATTCAGTGGTTATATAAAGTACTTAATTCAATATGAATAACAAATAATTTTCATAAAGTAAACAAAGAGTATGTAGAGGTTTATGCTACAAACCTTCAAACTTACAAATGAAAAGATAAAAAAAATTGAAATTCCAAACACCTTTAAAACCATATAAACAAAACCGAAATAATTTTCAAAACTCATACGAACCAAATCATATCAGCTGAACAAAACCAAAACTGAAATTAAAAAACTTGAAGCAATTTAAAATTTTGTATTGGGCCAATAAAGTGAGAAGCCCTATTGCATGGGCTTAAAGCAATTTCAACAAGAGAAGCCTAATGATAAAATATTCTTCACGGTAACCTTAAGCCTACGATGCGACTCAAGCAATTTTCACCGTGGTGACTATAGGGTACTTATTATAACTTCCCCGAGTTCACATTAATATAACATTTGATTAGGTTGTTGGTCCACTCGTCGGTTATGGCTTGTGTAATATGTATTAGAACATGTATTTTGTTATATTCTATAGATTAGTTTTTCTTTTAAACAACTTCTTACTAGCAAATGTAGTGATTTGTTAGTTGTGATACAATTATATTCACTTATCAATTAGTTTTGCAAAAGAGTGTAGTGGCCAACTGGGCCAACAGTTGTTTCTCGTAGCCTAACGACCATCTTTATAGAGCCTCATGATTACAATCTTTTGAGGTTGGACTTTATTCATTTTTTCTTTTTTTTTCAATTTTTTTTAAGACGACTATTTTGGGCACACTACATATTCAGTGTGGCGTGGACACGTGGACTTATAACTTAGAAGCTAGGTCTCATTAGGTATTTAGGGGCAAATTTAACAAAGATGGGGGGTCAACCGGCTTAATTTTATTTTTTTAATACGTAACATATATTGATTGTTATCGATTGATGTCATGTTTTTCTATGCTGAGTCTGAATAAAAAATTTACGACCCCTAAATCAATATAATTTTTTCAAAAGGATTTTTAACCCACACAAATTAAATTAAGAGCCAAAATCTAAAACGTACATAACTACTTTAAAATGTAAAGTTTTTATCATTGTCTAATGAAATTGTATTTTAATTACTCGTTTTAAAATGTTATTTTATTTTTATTTATGTGACCCGACCAGAGCCGACAATATTGACATCGAGTTGTGATGTACATGACGGAAAAAACCGACCTGAAGGAAAAAATTCTCGAGTCTGCCTCTAATTATCTTATATTTGTGTGGTTTATGATCCGACACCGTATCTCGTTTCAAAAAGAGTTATGGTTGGGAATGACACATCGCTTGCTATTTCATATATAGGTTAGGTTTTACTATGATGATTTACTTAGTCATAAAGAAAATTTTGAAATTCTTGTACATATGAAAGATCTCTGTTTGGTATTTTCGGTTATGAAACTCTTTGGGTCTATTTAATAACTGAACTGAACCGAATTGGAGACACGTCTAATTCACATATAGTTCCACCAACTAAACTAAATTTACAATTCCTCAGTTAAATTTAGATAAGTGAACCAAATAATAAAGATAGTGTGGAATCGGTAACCAAATTCACAATTAAGTGGAAACAGTTAAGAACCGAATAAAAAACCAGATTCATAATTCGGTTAGATTCTTTTTGGTTAAGAATGATTCGTACGTTGGTACCCATAAATAACATGTTATTCAACCTCAACCAAGTAACAACTTACCAAATCAACCAAAGGTCTTTGGTCTATTGGTATCTTGGTGTGTAATATGAGAGTCTTCCCCTTAAAATTAAGGGTTTTAAGTATCATAATAAAAAATAATGTAGTATTAGATTTAGATTAAATTGCTTAAATAACTAAACTAAATTAAGTCGTGCAAGTCACACAATTTAATCATAGAGTGAAGGTTTCGAATAGAGTATATTGTTTAATACTTTATCTTATTTTCTATCAAGAAATGAAAGTTAGGTGGGGAAGAAAACTTGTAAGTTATAATAAAAGTAAATATATTATTACAAGAATGAATACATTAATAACATATTTTTATACATGCATTTTTTTATTTACAATGATGTATGCAGAAATATAAATATCTAGAACAGGCCCTGCTACGGGATCCGGCTAGATCTAGACCAGGTCAAGATGGTCAAGAACTGGGCTGGGAACTAGACAGGACCGGGATGTAAACAGAGGGAAATTAAATATAATGTAGCCGTCTAATATTATTCAGTTAGGCATTAGCGGAGGATGGAAGGGCCGAGGGTGAGGGGTGGGTGGGGCGCCGTCTCCGATCTTTTTTCGTCGGTAGTGTTAAATTTTAGTCCGGTAGTACAAATTTTTTGTCTGGTAGGATGAATTTTTATATAAATATCAAGTTCGTCTCCTTTAAAAAACTTAATTTCCCCCGGCCTTATTACGGGAATATTCATTAGGTATGACATCTTGAAAATATTATTTTAAACAAACCTCTTTTATAATTTAAAGTAATAAATTGGCCATGAAATTACAAACTTAGATTATCAAAATAAAGTAAATGTAAACTTAAAAAAAGGAGCTCTTGCCATTTATAACAAGTGAATTTTAATTTTCTATATGATTTGTATCAGTCACATCATAAACCACTGCAAGTTGAGAGTTCATCGTTCCTCATCCCTTGTCACCTCCTATTTATTTATTTATTTATATTTATATTTGTATCTATTACATATAAATATACACTAATCAAACTGATAAAAATATACGTCGTTGATAAAAAAAAAGGATGGATTCATATATGTATTAATTGGACCAGGGATGAATCTGTGTCACTCAGAACAAGCAAAAAACAATATATAAACATAATATTATAGAAACATTTGGTAGAAGCCTTTTTTGTGTGATCTCAATGGTGAATTTCTAAAGTTAGATTAAGCCCTCCTAAACTTCCCGTACTTGGATGTGCTATATAGAGAATTAGATAAAAAAACAAAAGTGAAAGCGATATTGAGCGTCTACCTACATTGTTATTACCTAAAAATGCTAAGGGAGTTACCAATAAAAATGTCCCAAGTAAACATAATTTTATAAAATAAAAATACAAATACCTTTAAAAGTTCCATCAGTAATCGGCCTATGACCACACATGGACTAGCGAAGATTATTAGTTTTTTATTGGGACTTAATGGGCTTGCCATGTGTTAGTGATAAATTTTAGGTTACAAGTAAGCTACAATAGTTCATTACAAGTCATTTTGATGTTAAGTATATGTATATAGGTAACGTTATACTTTTGGGTCTCAACGGATCTTCTAATGCGTAAGTGGGTTGTTTTAAGTTGCATAGAGTCACGTTACACCATGGTAAGTCATTTTCGTGTCAAAGAGATGCTTATTATAACTAGTACACTCTTAGGCAGTGGACCTTGTAATGAGTTAGGGGTTGTTTGATTGTGCTGACTGAGTAAGATCTGACTGAGTCAGAAGCTGATCCAATAAGAAGTTTTGACTGAGTCTGCATCTGACTGAAACTTGACTGTTTGATTTAGTATCTAACTGACTCCGTTGAATGATAAAAATAACCTTATTACACATATACATCTACATACTCATATATCTACATACACATACACATACACATACACATACACATACACATATATATACACATCTACATACACAATATACACATCTACATACACATATACATACACATCTACATACACATACACATCTACATACACATCTACATACACATCTACATACACATACATCTACATACACATACATCCACATACACATCTACATCCACATACACATCTACATACACATACATATCTACATACACATACACATCTACATACACATCTACATACACATCTACATACACATATACATCTACATACACATATACATCTACATACACATCTACATACGCATATACATACACATCTATATGCATATACATCTACATACACATAAACATACACATCTATATGCATATACATCTATATTCATAAAGAAGTCGCGCATGGGAGGGGGAGGTGGTCGCTCGGGAGGTGCTCGGTTAGGGCTCGCGTAGGTCAGGAGGGGCTCAGTTAGGGCTCGCGCAGGTCGGGAGGGGCTCGGTCTGTGCAGGGGAAGTCGGTCGCGTAGGGGAAGTCGCGCAGGTCGGGAGGGGCACGGTCTGTGTAGGGGAAGTCGGTCGCGCAAATATTTTTTTTAAATATTTTCACCACATATATCAGAGTTTAGGTCCCAGTTCACAACAAAATTTGTCACTCGTGGTGACATATCATTTCATTATATATATAAAAACATTACAAAAAACATGAACGTTCTACAAACTTTTATTACAATATTTATTATATTAAGTATTAAACGAGAGTAGGGTTCATTCGTCAGTCCAGTCTCGTCCGTGAAACTTTAACCATTTATTGGTGCTTATCCTGAAATCATTTAAAAATATTATTTATTAGCTTTCGCTAAGTAAGTACACCATTTTATTTTCAAAAACATATTTTTATTCATTGAAAATTAACATCCAAAATCTTTATTTATTTAATTCTCTTTACTTCTTTGGAATCCAACACCCGAATTCCTTATGGGTTTATTTTAACCCTTGAGGATTATTAACTCATCTTTTTATATATATGGAGTTCAACACCCGGACTCCTTGGGATTTCAAAACCCGAAATCCTTAAATATATTTAACTCCCCTTTTTATATATATGTGGAGTCAACACTCGAACCCCTTGGGATTTCAACACTCGAAATCCTTACACATATTAACTTCTCTTTAAACTATCAATACTCATACTTGGACCCGTAAATATATAAATATTTTCTTCATAATCATGTTTATCATAATAAATAAACACATATCACATGTATATAGACATGTTTCATCTCCGCATAACACATACAAACTCATATTAAATAACACATATATCATGTAATTAAACGTATAACAAAAATTAGTTACGAGTCAATGTACTTACCTCTTAACTTGCTATGAATATATTCCAAATTTATCACTCTCCGCATAACTTATTTCTAACGCTCGACAAGTCTTCTTTCCTTCTCTGTTATTCCTTTCAATGTATGTTTTCAATATTACCAAAGATTTTGAACTAACTAACATAGTGAGAATATATATACTATATTTTTTTAACCGATTTTCAAAATCTTCCCCGCGAAGGTTTCATAATATTTAAGTATCGATTTATGTTAAATTGTATCATAAAAGTCAACACAACTCTTAAGTTTTGCCACGTACGTAGTGAATCATGCTTTGGATGCACATATATGCATATATATGACTAAATAATATTAAAACTTGCATTCCAAGTTTATCCACATTCTGTCTTTGTTTTCTTATTATTTTTATTATTATTATTATACTTTTAAACAGAAATAATTATTAATCTATACATCACGTATTTTTAATGATCACTTGACTCATAATCTACTCGATTAATAATAAACAAAGTATACATTTTAGATATTTTATTTTCATTCATAAAACGGGATGTTACATTTTTTGGTTAGCAATTGATTTTTTCAGGTTTGGGTCAGAAGATATGACCTGGTCAACTGGCACCACGTGAGTATCAAACGGGCTGACCCGCTGACCGAGTTAGCCGGGTCAGCCCGGTCAAACATAAACACGCAGTCCCTTAGTTCGTCCATTTAGCTTATAGAGTGTCAGGTTAGGTCATAAGCAAGTTATTGTTATGCTAAATATATATGTTTGATTAATGGTTCTTTTTAGGCCTTAACAGTCTTTGTAATGTGTAGCGGGTTGATTAAGGTTGCACACAATCTTATTAGATACTGTAAATAAAGACGAAAATTGTTTGTTAACTAAAGTAAGCGAAATTATGCATGTCCACATGATAGTACAATACGCACATGCGAAAACGAGTCCTAGCACATGCCTCCCTCAAATCCTAAGAGTTAGGAACCATATTGACATAACTATATGAATCCTAACTCTATTTAATGAATGAATTACTGAACAAAGTATTTCGTTTAAAGTTAGGTGATACATGTGCCTATGGTGTGGTAATTATGTTTTTGTACCATCACTTCCAACGAACCTACTAACACCGTATTAGATCACATGAGAGATTCAATATTACTTTTGCTTATTCGTTGGAATAATCTTTTCTATCGATGGATTACCTATGGCAAATGGGCCATTGTTGAGAAAAGACTAGAAGACATGTGCAAGAATCTTATCTAAAATCATATCATTATATTAGCAAGAAATCATCAACGGATGTTTTATGGGCAATGAGTTCCCGCGAAAACCGACCACATACGGACTTACCCACGTCGGGTCCACATCAATGATCCATTGAGGATTTTTGGTTTTTCCTAGGTTATGAATTTAATTAGTTATCAACAAAGGATTACCGAAGTTTTTTAGTTTTCCCTTTTCTTTTCATTTTAGTGGATTTTGTCAGTGAATTTCCATGGTTGATTACCGATGGATACATGTAATCAGTGATTTTCCGTTTATGATACTTATTTGTGTTGTAGTGTATTATCGATTATATAATAACAGTTTTCATCATTGTAATCTTAAAGTTTACAGCGTGAATGTTCTTGAGTGTTCTAAATTAAGTTCCAACATTCACCACCATTATTGTGTACTCAATCGCCATCGACCGTTATTGGGGCCTCAAAAATAATCTAGTAAAGAAGAAATAAAACAAAAGCAAGACTAATATATAACTAACAAACCACAAACCCATACACAACTCACACACTATTAAAAAGCTAACTTTCACTAATAAATATTACCAATTGTCATATATATATATATCTGTTGATAATCCGTTGATAAATACCAAAGGATTGCCGACATATTGTTTAAACTAGAGAACAATGACTTTCACCAACAATCTTAAACGATGAAAGTACATGGTTGTAATCATTAAAGGATTTCAGAGGAAGCACCAATGCAATTGAGATTACGAGTGAGAATTTGATTGACGCTCTGTCTTTGTTGATAGATACCAAATCTCGATGGATATTCCCATGGTATTATGTTGTTAATTCTAAATATTAGATTTTAAATAATTTAATTCTCCTCCAGGCTTTCAAAAATTTGTTTGCGAGTATTTAATCGAATGAAGTGAAAATAAACCCTATTTTTTTTTTTCAAATGATATCTCCTTTGATATACATAAATGCTCTTGGTTTTGTTTGTCTTCGATCAAACCTCCCTCTTTCACGTGTATTACAAAAATTCACAAATGCTTGGTGTACACACAAGCCATCTCAACATTTTCTTGTGTCCCAACTGAACTAAGAAAATGATGTCTTTTTAAAAAATTTTAATTAACACCCTTTTTTTTATCCGGGCTTTAGGACCAGAAATGATAAATTAATACGCTTATAGTTGGCGGAGATATATTTTGAAAAACTTATATATTGTGTATGTATATATTCGTCGGATTTGATGGCCCACTAAATTCATAAAGCGTATATTTTCATGGGAGGGTACATTTTCATTAGATTGAATACCCAACTAAATTAATAGTATCTAGTCCGATCAAACTTTTTACACATATAAACTTTACAAAAATTTTGAATCCCTTTGAAATTCAAGGCCTAAAACCCTAGATTTACTAGTTTTGGGTTTGAGCTGGCCGTGTTGATAAAACACATCTATGCATAACACGAGGATATAAAAACCAGTGTAAATTGTAAAACACATCTTTGAGTTCTAGAACTGTAATTTAATATAAAAAGTATTGGTATTTAGTTGTAAGAGCTGATAATATAATGCATCATGCCAACATGTCTTTGATGAGAAAATGACTTATTATAATTTTATGCGACTTTGTGCAACTTATATACATAACATATAAGTATTAGAATATATTATTAGGATGTGATTAGAATGAGCCCACGGGTCCAGTTAGGTTTTTAGGGTTTCTTATGATCTTTATAAATTATAACGTAATGATTCAATAATATCAATCAAGCTTTTTACCATCTTACATGGTATCAGAGCCTTAGGGTTCTGTGCATCACCACAAAAACATACAAACCCTAGCCGTCGCCACCGAGTAAAAAACCCTAGACAGGGCGGTGTGCCGCCACCGCCGCCGGCGGCACACCGCCTTATCCCACCTTCATTTTATGTTTCCTTTCTTATCTATTTTCTAGTTTATGTTTAATAAATCTTCGTTATCGGTTGAGGATTCAAACCTATTACCCATATTCATTCTCTTAGTTCGTTTACATCCGTTCTCTTGGTTTGTTTCTAGATTATGGCTCCCATTTGTAGCTGTCACTATGTTTTGTTTATTCTTGTTTTTATTTTTCATTTATCGGTGTTTTAGCTGCATCAAAGACCACTGTCCACGGCAGATAATGACTTTATAGAGGTCCCTCGCTGACCCACCGATCTCAAACTACGGTTTGATATTTTTAGATCTATGGATCCAAAAGACCGCCAACTGACCACAGTCACCGGTCTTGTTTTTCTTTTCTTTTTTATATCTACTTATGTCATCTCTTGATCTACGGATCCAAAAGAGTGCCACTTGCTCGCCTTGAGATATCGCCAACGACTACGGTCGCTGAGTCTCAACTTATTATATTAAGAATCGAGACCATGAAGTATCAAACAAACTATGGATAACACAATCAACCAAAATATGAATGACAACATCAAGCACAATATTGTTTGTTAGCAATAGTTTGGATAGTCAAGTCGCTCGAAGCATGTTTATCTAATTATTATTGATATATGTTTTTCTTGTTTTCTAGTCTTAGCGTACAGTTTCTTCCGTTACGACTGCGGGGGAGTATTAGAATATATTATTAGGGTGTGATTAGAATAAGCCCACGGGCCCAGTTAAGTTTTCTAAGATTTCTTATGATCTCTATAAATTATAACCTAACGATTTAATAATATCAATCAAGCTTTTTACCATCTTACAATAAGAAGACCTATAAAGCCATGACAATGACCTATAAAACCTTTAGTAGACTAACGCCAAAATGGATTGCATTAAACCCGTTTTAAATGACTGTCTGGTTTCTCAGCGAATCACCAATAGATAGTATTAACAATGATAAAAAACATGCCTAATAACCTAATATATCAAAAAACACTCAAGCTTTAAAACCTTAAAAAATCACTACAATAACTAAACTTAAAAACATTGTCACATCATCAATATTTTTTTTTATTTTTAAATAATTTATTTTTTCTCTTTCTAACATTATATGTATACAGTACACATAAGGTAGCATACCAACTCATTTTTTATTGTTTATGTAAAAAAACTTATCTCTCAAAAAACATCATCCTTCAATTATAAAAAACTTAATAAATGTTCCTACGGTTGTTTTTTGGATGTAAGTGTATGTGTAAGATAGATATAAGCATTAAGAAACTATGGCGTAAATCATTGTCCTGCCTCACATCAATCACATCATTTTCGTGACAATAAATCCTAGCCGATCCTTCATTGTTTTCAGATGATTTCTCCTCCAATATATATAGATATTTACATATTCGCGACAAATTTGTTACAATATTAAGTAATTCTTTGTTCAAACGGGTGGTTTATTAATCAAGCTAATTAAAAAAGGTTAATCGGAAACAAGGATGGTCACGAAGATTTTACTGCTCTGGACGAACCAAAATATATTAGAAACATCAATTTACCTCCAAATGTTTCATAATTTGTTTCAATTCAATTCAATTCAATTAAAAAATTATTAAATTAAAATTGAAGCAAATGATAAAACTTTTGGATTGAAATTGATATTTTTAAACCTTTGAAAAAAAATTGTTATTTTTGTCAAACTTTAGGATACAAAATTAAAATTAACTCTAAAACAATTGATTGAACAAGTAACAATGGATCATGGCTCGTAGGATTTGAAAATTTTTGTTTTTTTAAAAAGGGCTTCTAATTGACTAATTGGGTTAAGAAAATGGGTCAAAAAAATTACATCTGTTTAAATCATAGATAGATATGTTTTTGATTGGTTTATAACTTATAACTATTTTTTAAACATATAATTATATAAAAGATTTAAATAAAATTGTGCCCCTAATCGAGTAGACCTTGAACAGAGATCCATCCCGCCCTTCTTTGGGTCGGCTTTGATTGAAAACTTGTTGCAGTTTTGCCTCTTTTGCGACAAATTTGCTACTAGTTCTATGTTTAAACAGATTTGTCAATTACTACTAGCTACCAATCCAAGTCATCAACACATTTCATGTAATATGTATTCGTCTAACTCTTTCTAAATTTTATAAGAGAAGTGAACAATCATTTTAATCAATGTTTTTAAAACTGGATCGAATACTTAATCGCTCACCTTACTAATCGACGAGTCAGACAGGTGGTCCAACCGAATCCTAGTCGGACATGCCGATCTGATCCGGTTATGAAACCATTGATTCTAACATTCTTGTGATGCATACTAAACTCCATGGCGTACAACTCAACACAGCATGAAAACATCAAATCTGGCATATTATCAACATCTTCAATAATTTTATAAACAATCAAAGAATGTTACAATTCAATATTCAAAATGGTCAAACTCCTGTTCCAAAGCTTCTTCCAACAAAAACTCAGATTGCTCCATCAACTCAGGGCTCAACCTAAACATCAAAACACAAAACTCCATCTGACTAAGTGCACCATCTCCATCAAAATCACCTTCTCTCAGCATGCTCAAAAGCTCATCATCCGACAGATCTTGAAGACCTAAAACCGACGAATTCTTCTTCAAACTATCGAAAGTGATCACCCCTTTATCGCCATCCATCAGTAACCGAAACCCATTACACATTTCATCAATAAGACCATCTCCTCCAAGTTTATCCGCCATTAGAGGCAACAAGTCATGAAACTCACACTTGCTGTTGTTGTTTGCCATTGATCAAGAGAAACTTAATTGTGTGTTGATTTGAGTAATCTGATGTGATGATATGAAGAGGGATGAGTACATATTGAGTGTATATATAGAATAACAGTTAATATGTTGATGGGAGATCAAAGTACAGGTGGATATGATGGTGATCGGTGGGTGTGTAGAGGTTCCGGGAAGATGAAGAAAAGCCATCGGAAGACAACAGAGTTAAGTTCGCGTATTCTACTTTCGACGAAGGTCTCTTTTATTTATTTATTTATTTATTTATTTATTTATACTTTATTATAAATATAAATGTAAACGTGTTGTTTGGTATTAAGATTCGAGAGGTGGCTTGCGATGAAGGTCCACATCCCACGTCCTTCTACACAATTCCCAAGTATAAATACTTAAATATATGTATAACTACAAATACACTCATGCGACGTGTTTACGAACTTTATTTACGTGTGATCGGCTATAATATTAGCATGCTTAAGTATATAAAATAAACATATAAAGTGGTGGTGGTTCAACTATAGAGATTAAAACCTAGATAAAAAGAGTAGACACCTCGTGTATCTCTTCCTCGTTTGAATATTTTTTAAAGTATTTAGATTTGTACTTGAAATTGAAATTAAAGACCGTCACATCAAAACTTATATCTATTTTTTTTATGTTAGAACCTACCAGACAGTGAATCAGATGTTGATGTTTTACTGGTCCGTTGGTTGGACTAGTTCAACCGAACGAACTAAATATAAAAAATTGAATAAATTTATAATTATATTAGTAAATATATGTAAAAAATACTAAAGTTTAAAAAAACTATATAGAAAAAGCAATTTAACCAGTCTGGCCACCTGTTCAACGTCAAAACGGTTCAAGCATCAAACCGGACCAATTTGGAGTCTGGTTCCCGGTCCAACCAGTCGTACCGTCCAGTCCAGTTTTCAAAACAATGGGGTTACGGGAAAACCCCGTCGCAACATGCGGGTCGGGTTCAATTCTAGTTGTTATTAATATAGTTGTTGTCGTCGTCGTAAATAAATAAGCAAAACACTACAAGAAAATTGATCTATTACGTCTAAACTTTTAGTTATGAAATTATTTCGTCTCTATAGATTAATCTATCGCGACTAAATGTAGTCGCAACAAATGTATCAGGTTCTTTTATTTTTAGAACCCCATAGAGACTAAATAGTCGCTAAAAGTTTTGGCAAAGTGGAGATGAGACATTGGTGGATGAGTTCTTATGTCTTACAGAAGCTTTAGGTTCTCGGCGTTCACACACGAGGCGTTGGTCGAATAGTGAGAAATATAACTCCAGACATGTTCCCTAATGTAAATAGGGATGAAGAGAATCAACTAGCGAGAGAATGTTTTGAAAGACAAGATCAAGCTATAACGAAGTTGCGACAACAAAATTTACAAAAACAAATAAATCAAATACTACTGTTAATCAAAACGTAACTTCAAGACTCGTCCTCTCAACCTAGTGAAGATGATGATGAAGATGATGATCAATATAATTAGTTTATTTGTTTTTATTTGGATAATTGTATTTGACCAATATGATGATATTTCAATTTCTACGTTTAATTATATTAGATTTGAATGCAGTTTGTTTGACAATTTATGGATTTTGTATTTATAAATCTGTAGATTTATTTATTTTTATAATCTGGAAAATAATAAAAAAGTTAAACAAACCTTATTGAGACTAAATTTGTCGCTATAGATTTCCTCTATAGACACCACATTTCGTCACATAAGTAATATTTTCCATAATATTTTTATTTAATGAATATATTTAACGATAACACTGTTGCAACTACATTTCATCGTTATAGGGTCTTTTATTGAGACGAAAATATTGACCTGATACGACAAAGAAATGGCGACGAAAGTTTGGAGAGCAAATTTAGTCGCAATAGGCTTTGGAAACGATATTTAGTCACTAAAAGGGAAAACCAAAATTAGTATCGAGGCTCACTTGCCGATTCTTAAACCTAAAACTTGCACCTCATATATTGGTGTGCTATACCGGTCATGTTCATAGGTTAATGGTTCCAACCCAACACAAATCAAAAAGAATTTACGTGACCCTGATTATTCAAACAAGGCTCAACCCTAAAACTTGTCAGATATTTGAACTCGGACATAACATTAAAGCTTGTAATTGACACACATGACCCATTCAACCTAACGATTTTCATTTTTAGTTTCTTTTCAAATATTATAACTTTTTAGTACTATTTTACAGCAAAAAAACAATCTTTAATAATGATATATTTCTTGGATACAAAATCTTATTTCAATTTTACTTTTAAGTTTTAAATGTCATAATAAAACAATCACCTAATTTAATTTTTGACATTAAACAGCTCATAACCGGCCTTAAGCTGGGGCAAAATGAACCTCCGTCTAGTGCCCTCTTACTAGGGGGCACACTTTTTTAAAAAAAAACTATATTATATATATTTTTTCTAAAAAATTAGATATAAGTTCTAACCCTACTAGAAACTTAACCCAATTTTATTTTAAATCATATATATATATATATATATATATTTGGGTCCATTTCATTAACCCAATTATTTAATTAGAAGTTTATTCTTAAAAAAAATTATGCCCAAATACCATAAGCCATGATCCATTATTATTTGTTATCTTATCTAATTGTTTTATATAATGAATCAACTCAATTGAGAAGCCCACCTAAAAAACAAAAATCGAGGCATTCAAAAGTGAAATAGCAGAAGGCACTAGAAGGCTACGATGTGTAGGGCAACAGAGCCTTTGTGCCATTGCCGATTTTGTTAGTTGTTAGCCTTTGTGCCATTGCCGATTTTGTTAGTTGTTGTGGAATTGTGGCTTCCCGAGTTGTCGATCAACTATTACGGTATATTATTGCAATACTATAATTTTGTTATGTTTACTGGTAAATCGTATGTTTATCAGTTAGCTATATAATTTAATTCGTTTGGTCCTAGGGGCATAACCGACTTAATTGAACTATAACCAAATTAACCAACTTAACCGAACGAACAATTAACTGATGGTTCGGTTAAGGTATAGGTGATTAACTGCACACTGGTTCGGTTTTAATGTAAGAATTACCCATATTAACCGAATCGCACCAAAACATGTTAACTTGTTCTTTAGATAATAAAAATATAAATCTTCAAACATTAACCTATAGATTTTTTAAAAAAATTGTTAACTATAAACACAACATAATATGTATAAGTATGTAGTTAGTTACATCTAAACTTAGACACGCGCGCGCGCGCGCGCACACACACACACATATATATATATATATATGTGTGTGTGTGTGTGTATATATATATATATATGTGTGTGTGTGTGTGTGTGTGTATATATATATATATATATATATATATAAATGAAAACAAAACTAAGTGTTTGCTACTTAGTATATTTTCAATAGCTTCAAGCATGCACACCTTACTTCGATATTAGTTTCGGTGGGAGCTTGAATTTGTACTGTATTGTGTACACTTTTATTAAAGTTGGTGCAAACATGAACCAACAAAATTTAGTAAATGCTCACTTGCCAATTTTTAAACTTAAAATTTGCACATCAGAGGCATGCTATACGGGTTGTATATTCACGGGTTGGTAGGTACGTACAACCCGACACAAATCAAAATTTTTTCCTACGAACCAGATTACCTAAACAAGATTCAAACCTAAAACTTGTCAGACATTTGTCTTAGAGATAATTATCATTGTTTGAATTGATGTCTATCATAAGTTAGTTAGCAAAGTTCCTAGAATTATGGTTACAGATAATTGTCTTCATCTCTATATAAGGGATGCGTATTATCAATAAGATCTTTGAGAAATTTTATCATAAGCCTCTTTTATGGTATCAGAGCTTCGGTTCTGAATATCCCGTCTATCCCATACCCTTTTCTCTATTATCTGGCACCATGACAAAAGAAGCCTCTGACCCCTCTCCCAAGCATCGACCTCCCCGCATCCTGCTTATTCGGTCACAAACATTCAGACGAACACAATTCAATCCCTCCCACTCCCTCATGCCACATCTTCCACCTCATGTCGCCTTCCTCGCCACTCCCTCCCTACCATGGCAGATCGTCTTGGTCATCCTGGAGCTCAAGTATTAGACGTCTTAAGTTGTAACTAAAATTTTTCATGTAATAAAGATCTTGGGTCTGATCTTTGCAATTCTTGTCAACTTTCTAATAGTAAAAGATTACCTTTTTATTCACCTAATACTTTCACCTTTGCTACTTTTGACATTATCCATTGTGATCTATGAACCTCACCCATCACAAGTAAATCTGGGTACAAATACTACATGGTGCTTATCGAAAACTTTTCACACTTTTTTGGGTTTATCCCCTTAAGTTCAAGTTTGAAACCTTTCCCACTTTTGTCAAATTCCACCAACTAACATTAACACAATTCAATTGTAAAATTAAAACCTTTCAATATGCTTTAAGGAGGGGGGGATTTGACAATCATGTTTTCAAATAGTTCGCACACCAACATGGCCTTATATTCAGATTTTTGTGTCCCCAATCCTCCTCTCAAAACAGACGGTTGAACGCATGATTCGTCGTCTCAACGACATCATCCGTGCACTACTTATCCATGCTAACCTTCCACCCTTATTTTGGGTTGAAACTCTTCATTCCACAACCTACTTACATAACATCTTGCCAACCAAACGACTTAATTTTTACACCCCAACCTTTTCCCTCTACCTTCAACAACCTTCCTACGACCACTTGCGTGTGTTCGGCTGCACTTGCTACCCCAATACATCTGCCACATAATTGCACAAACTACACCCACGCTTGGTCCGACGTATTTTCTTGGGGTATCCTTCGAATTGTAGCGGCTACCGCTACCTTGATCCCACCACTGGCAAGGTCTATATTTCCCGCCATGTAACCTTTGATGAGCATTCATTCTCAGCCAACCCTAGCCCACACTCCTCAATAACTTCTTGGATGATGCTCTCCCGTTGGGATTTAATTTCCCAAACTCGATGCTCACAACCGCATCTTCCTCCCCTTTCCAGTTCACTTACTCTCGCCGCCCGAGACCTCCTCCCATATGTAAGGTCCCGTTCCCGGGACGCTAACAGCTGGTCAATCATCACACATAAAACATATATTTACATTAACTTTACTAAAATTGTGCAGCGGAAAACACTTTAAACAAACGTTTTATTTCCTTTAAATAAACACTTTTGCAAAATAATACACCGCTCATTACAAAATATAGTTCGTTCGTATTATAATGCAAAATCGTTATACAAAAGAATGCCATCCAAAAATGCCAAGTAGCTTCCTCGTGCCATCCTCAGCAATGCTCACCTACCAACTGGAAAATGTATAAAAAGTCAGCGTTGCTGAGTGAGTTCTAGTTTTACAAAACATTGCATTACCTTCCATTCGTTAAAATATTTTTATTACTATCGCACGTGATCACACATCGTACATACATCATGGTAATCATTATTATCTTCATCATCGTTCATTTCATACATTTCGCACGTTTCGCACGTTTCGTACTTATCGCACTTTTCGTACATTATTATCTTTCACTTCTATCTAGGTCCTGTCATGTGCTTAACCCCCCTCTAGAGCACCAAGCAATTCATCTAGGGTTAAGCGACAAGGACCCCATATCGCACGTATGGAGTGGTCACTAGGACAGACTCCCCCTGTGTGTGTGAACTCTTATGGGTTAGCCAAGATCGCACGCTGTATAACACAC
>BJCM01200726.1:0-23483 GCA_018326385.1 Flaveria bidentis
TGCATGTTAATAACCACGTCAATGTCATTATACGATTCCACGACGACACACACATCTTTATGCCGTAACATATGATGCATAATGTTATCTTAATATATTTTCTTTATATACTTAGGTTTATTAGTATTCATACCGTAACTATGTAGCAAAGTTTACAAATGCGATGCTACATGCAGTCACATTTGTGCTTATTTTTATACATGTCTTACTTTCAATCTATAAACATTCAAATGATAACACTTTTTAAAAGCTTTATAAAATATATTTCTAAAGTTTCGGATTTACTTATGCACAATTCACTTAAAAAATACATTCTTACGTTAATATTTTTGTATACATGTCCTTATAAGTTTGAGTAAGTCTACGTTTGGACGTAATCCAAAAGTAATCAGGTATTAACGTAATAATAGTTTGGAAAATCATGTTGCATACGAACCCGCCGTAACGCGCGGCGGGTGAAAAAACTCGTTCTCTAGAAATTGTGTAATTATTATCATTATATATTTATAATTCAAGCTATCACACTTGCCACTCAATTGAATTCGTGAAATTTTTATCGAAAATAACAATGTATTGCTCAAAAACACAAGAACCTATCATATTGTTTTCCAACAACTTTTGCAAATAAACATCAAATTCCCACATTGTCTAGATAAATAACTGGTTTTGGATTTGGTTGAACTTGAGTATAACATCCCGGGTTTTTAGGATCGGACGTAATAGTTAAAATAAAAGAAATATGAACTTTACATTTTCTATATTGTTATACGATTAAATAATGAATCGAATGACTATTTTAAATTTAAATTTTTAGATAAGTTCTAATGTCGTAAGAGACCGTTTAAATATATATAAATATATTAATATATTATATTTAAATGTGCTATGTTTTTAATAAAACTTGGGTCGACTTGTAAAGAAAAATAAGCTCGTATCAACGACATATATGACATTTTATGAGACGTTATATTTAAAAAATTATAAGAGAAAAAACGAAGTAAACAACTGAATTAGTTATAATGATATAATAATAATGTTAATTAAGCTAGCAGGCAAGCGTTGTGCGTAACTTTTCCACCTGTCTGCATGTTTGCTTATAAATAGAGACTTTAAGATTGAATTAGATTATAAGTTTTTTTGGGAACACTCTAGTATAAAGAGAATTCCGAGTACTCAACACCCCACTGGGTGTTGTTATTAGTTAATTTTGGAGCTCGTATAGGAGCGCGGGTAGGGAGACTCTACATCAAATTGTCATAGATAGTTATAAGGTATGTTTCGTTTAAGTTTATGTCAAGTTAAATAGTATTTATTTTAGATTATTAGTACTATTTTTTTAGGCGTTAGGTTATTGTTAGTGGTGGGTTTTGGGTAACCTAACCTTAGTTAGGCATGGACTGGTCACCCATGCTTAAACAAGGTAGCACAAACTAATATCCAACAATTACAATAACTAGTTAGTTGTATCATCACCTAACCTAAGATTACTTAAACTGTATCAGGACCTAGAGATATTACAATATTATACTAGAAAAGGTTATCAATTGTTGGGCAACTGCTAAATAGATGAGTTCCCGTGAACTGTTTTTTAAAACGGGATGTGATGTTCTGATAACTAGTAGTAATTGAAGAGTTGACTATCAATAGAATTTGTGATATGTGACAATGCTTGATAGGATGCTTAAGGGCAACTTGTATGATTCTGTTTTAGCCAGTGAAGTTTATATACATAGCTTGGTTATGTAATTTATATTGTGCTTGATATGTTCTATCTGTTTGTCATGGTTGTATCTGCTTGATGCAATAGTCAATGCTAATATGTTTTAAATCTTGAAGAATACTATGTTCATGAACTCACGAGCTTTATGTTAACTCCCAAATATTTTTATTTTATGGACACACATCCTAAGTGCTAAGAGATTACAGAAATTGGAGATTACGGGCTAGTTTACGAGGAAATAGAGGTCTAGAGCGCTACTGAAGAGTACGTTGGATCTCCAGTTAAATTGATGTAATGCATTATCTAGTATGCCAGATGTACAGTATGCTATGATGTAATCAAAGTTAGACTTCCGCTGTGCATTCAGATTACTATGTGTTCTGTATATCCGACGAGTAACGCTTCACAGGGTGTGCCCTGGGAGGCGGGCGTTACATTGAGCCTGTTTGGTTTTGGTTTTGATTACTAAACAAGTTGCACATATTTATTTCTATTAAATCCCTTAACGCAAGACTAGTTACACGTCATATGTGATTCAAAATTGAGCAAATATGGTACGTTGGAAAATTTTAATCGGAGAAAGACCTTAATGAGACAAGACACCAAAAAACACCACGTTAAGATATGTTTTTTAATCGGAGAAAGACCTTAATTTGAGAAACTTTAATCAAAGAAATACCTTGATGAGATACACCTTAAAGCACAATAACACTATGGATCATCATCATTTAACTCTATTGGAACTTTTTTTTTGTTAATGTCCTTTATACTATTTTTACCATAATTAAAAAATATGATATTAATATGTTTCTTTTGTAATGGTCCTCAATATATGCTTGTATAGTTGATCAATATTTTACGTGAGTTATAAAGTCTTAAGCATACTTATTTTAGCGCTCACATATCACTAAATAAGCAACTATATATGCAAGGTTGTACTAGTCTACCAATGAAAAGTGAAATGAGAACAACTCCAGGAGAAACTAGACAAAGGATCATAGTCTTGGCACATATACTCAACGGCCGAAAGCATATTGTTGAAATCCAAATAGATAAAAACAAGACGACTAGAGATGAATAGAATCTATATGTGTTTTAGATATGTACGCACCACTAGTTTAACTATGAAATTGATGTTTGTATAAAATTATTATGCAACACCAATGAACCAATGACGCATATAGTCATATCTAACAGTGAATTTTAGTCAAAATGATAATGAACTGACGAGTAAGATTTGGGGTGGCCCTGAGGCCTGAGGGGGCGGAGTAGGTGACCGCCCATGGCCCAAACTACTTAGGGGCTTGAAATTTTTAAAAACTCTTATATATTATATATAGTAATATAAAAAATATATTTATATATACATATATATATATAGACATATATACATATATATATATATATGTGTGTGTGTATGTTGTTCAAATAAACTATAAGCTATTAATAAGGGTCAATTACAATACAAAGTGTAATTTTTGTGTGAAATGTACGAAGTCACAAGGGTGCGACACGTGTTTTCTGGCGGAGGCGTAGTTTTTTCCCCGTTACAACTACGTATATAATGTACATAATTACGTAAGTTATATGTATTATTAAACAAAATATATTTGATATTACACAAAGTAAAATTACTCACGTTATAAGAAATAATTCCGCAAATTATTTATAATAACGTAAGTTATATGATAATTACCTAAGTTATGTTGATAATTACGCAGTGAACAATCACGCAAGTTATACACACATCACATAGACGTTTTTTTAAACGTTGTTTTAAAGAATATATCAATACTATACTCATATTAAAGAAGATAAAATGCTCGTTTTTTAGTTTTTTTTAATAATGGCATATGAAAAAATTATGTGTTTAAAAAACGGAAAATTAAAATAAAACCAACAATTCCAATTTTTACCCCTCCAGGCAAATTCTCGTGATTATCCATAGGGGTGTTCATCGGATCGGATAACGGATTATTCGGATCGGATTATTCGGATTTGAAAATTTCAGGACCCTATCCGAAATCCGATCCGATCCGAATAAGGAATTTTCTATCCGATCCGAATCTATCCGGATTCAATTCGGATCGGATTCGGATAATATCCGAATAATCCGAATAAACCAAATAAGATTTTTTTTTTTAATTTTTTTGTTTTTTGTTTTTTTTTAATTTTTAATATTTTATAAGTTAAAAATCACAATAAAAAATATAAAACTTAAAAAAATAAATTGTACGCAAATTAAAAATTAAAGTATAATAGGTAATTGTATGAAACACAAAGATTAGAATCTCTAATTTAAAACAACGGTCTATTATTCCATAATTATTTAAGTATTCATGTGTATTGAGTTAACAACATAATAGATAGTTGAGTAATGAGTTTTCGGCTAGAAATATACTTGAAGTCTTATTCGGATTATTTGGATATCCGAATAATCCGAATAAAAAAATTGTAATATCCGAAATCCGATCCGAAATCCGAATAAGGAATTCGGATTCGGATGAGATCCGATCCAAATATCCGAATAAGGATTCGGATCAATTAATTCGGATTCGGATATGGATCGGATTTCGAATAGTTTCGGATATCGGATTTTTAAACACCCCTAATTATCCATCTGAAATCTAAATCGTTTATCTATTAGATCAATGGTCCCGTTTACTTTGTATCCTTCGCACAAATTATGGGCTTTGTACTGTAAACTTTCCCCTATTACTAAACCCATTAACAAAACAATTTTAATTATTTTAGCATATTAAACTTACCTTAAAGCCTATTTACATTTTAAATAGTCAGCCTAATACCAATTTAAATTTAATATAATAAAACCTAGATCATTTTGCTTAATTAAGTAAATTAAATTATTTTGATGTATTATTTTCGTTTTGCTTATTGTTAATAATAATTATAATCGTATTATAAATTTTTATATACAAGTTATTTGGTTTAGACTTTTTTTATACATCGTATTATAACAGCCCATTTTGGTTCTCGTCTCGAGTAAGACCTTGAGTAAGACCAACTGCAGACCAATAATATAACCAATTGAAATGAAATCAAGTTAAAACATTTCATTCTTCGTATATGCTAAGATGGGGGGTAAGGCTCATTTAACAAACAAACAAACATGCTTATTAATATCTCACTCAACGAGTAGCGTCTCAAGGGTAAGAAAGGATTAAAATGAATCCATGCTAAAATATAAATTACCTTAGTACTTGTTGAAATATGTTAAGATGGGTGGATAAAGCTATGTGTTATGCTTCTCCGAGGGAGTAGGGCATGGCTCTCACAACATGGCAAAACCGCCCTCTAGGCATGAGAATGGACGATGTCCTTGATGCATGAGTGTGATCACGGTTGTTGCCCGATGCTATGCTAATTGAGCTTCACCTATGCATGGGGCGTGAAGTTTTCCACATCCCTTTAGGGTAGTTATATAACATGTAAATGATCTTGGCTCTTAAGATAACATGAATACTTGAAAGCAGCCAAATCAATTTGAGTTGACGCATTACTTCTTTTGTCTGGAATTAGTATTTTTCCTAAATAACTAATTAAGTAAGCATGATTGTAAAAAAATATTAGATATATTTATAAACCTTAGTTGGCATTTAAAGAATTTGAAAAATACAAGATATTAATAGGTGATCTGAGATCAAAACTTTTTCCAAAAGTACGAATGTCATCCTTGGCCGGCCAAGAGAATACATTACCTTGGTCAACCAAAACTTCATAACTATGTGGTTATAATACATAAACTTTATATTTGCTTTAAACTAGATTAATGTGGGGTAACTAGTATTAATTTAGAAGACAAGACGAAAAAAAAAAACATAAAAAAAAACTAAGAAACTCCTGTAATAAAAAAAACATCACCCCAAGGTTAGAATGGGGATGACAATACACATCTTTACTACTATGCCAATCAGTCCTTTTATATTAAACACATGTAAACATATACTTTACACAAATGCTAAGTTCCAGAAACCAAAACAAAATTAAAAATTTGGTCCGATGGTAGCTTGTCATGTGACACACCCACCAATCACAACAAAATACCGTTTATCAAAATTTGAAATTCATATGCATATAATACCCCTTCGTTCACATTTCAGTGCACGAAACTATACAAGAATGACAATATTGGATACTTATATAAACAAAATCTTAACCATCGTTAATGGATCCGCCGAACGCATGCACTTTCATCTAGAGAGCATACAAGTCGACCCGATATTTAACTTTAAAAAAATCTCGTTTTGAGCTTTATGTTTAACTCCTTTGCAACTGAATCATTATTATAACTATTATGTTTAACTCAATTTACACCCGAATCATTACTATTATCACAATGATATATAACAGATCATACATGGTTTAACTCATTTACACCCCGAATCAAACTTCGCACTTACTTATATCATGCAAAATCCCAACACATATAAACACCAAATGAATGTACAAAATCAACGGCCAGTCACACTAAAAAAAACAAGGTGTTAAGAGCATCTTAACATGTGGAACCACAACAAGTACAATAATAATAAAACAAAATCAAGACTGCATGCATTAAAGTTACCGACAAACAACACAGCCAGCTTACCCTAACTACACATATTTATATTATAAACTTTTTTTAGTTTTTTCAGTAATTGGCAAATGGCAATTTCCAACATATATTAATTATCACCTAATTTCTAATAAATATTAAGTCATAGTTTTTGCCATGACAGTGACTCTTTGAACTAGACATGTAGAAGTAGATACCAACTAACATCCTGACATATGTATACAAAGTCTGTTAACAATAACAAGATTATAATTATTTTGGTAGATTCCATATGATCCTATATATGCAACAGTCTATATATACACAAATATATCTACATATACTTGTGTGTATGTGAAAGGTTTACGATTACATTAACCTAGGTGTATTGATGAGATTGATCGATGGCGAAAAAAAGTGGAATGTTTTACTACGCCGATGGCATAGATAAGCTTCTTATGTTATTTGGTACGATAGGTTGTCTTGGAGATGCTTTGATGTCTCCGCTTACTATGTTAATCCTTAGCGGGATTATTGATGACTATGGAGGTAGTGATATTTCTTTCTCCACAACTGTGGTGGACAAGGTACGAATGCTTTCTTGTGTTGTGTTTCTCTTTAGATTTTGTGTTTTTTTAAATAACGTTTTGAATCAGTATGAAATTCACTTTTAGATTAAAGTATTTTGTTAGTGCATGATCTCTTTAACCAAATATAAGATAGAAAGCAGTTTTTAAGGAACAAGTATGTACTTTTCTATGAGAAATTCTTGTTACAAATGATAGGATACTGCTAATTGATTACAGATAGATGAAGAATAAGACCCTTAGGCCTAATGAATTATATAAAGTATTTTTTATAAACAACGATTAACGTTATAGTTAGGAAATTTTAAAAATTTAAGGTCCCCGATAATACCAGCCCACACCCACACCCGATGCCCATCTCGCCCATGCTTAGCCGCTTACGGCCAACTCTGCACAATATAATAAAAGATCCTCATCTTAAAAGTCACACCAAGAGAATCCATTCATGATTCACACTTAATATGCATAAACATCATAATAATAATAACAATGAAATCAAATAATCAACATACTGCATGTTTTCATTTTAGTAAATATTTACTTTTTCAGTTTTTTTTGGTAACTATAACATACAAAATAAAAACTACGTATTGACATGTTGTTTATGATCTTACAGTATGCGCTCAAGCTGCTCATTCTTGCAATTGGTGTTGGAATAGCAGCTTTCATCGGTAAGTTTAGTGTTAAATTTGAGAGAAAATAATAATAAGACTCCTCATGTCACATACATGACATTAATTCTCATATCGATTTCATATTTCGCAGAAGGTATTTGTTGGACAAGAACCGCTGAAAGACAAACATCTCGTCTAAGGATAGAATATCTTAAATCCGTACTTAGACAAGAAGTCAGTTTCTTTGACACGCAAGTTGGTTCTTCCACTAATTTTGAAGTTATTTCAGCCATTTCTGGTGACGCACAACTGATTCAAGACGTCATGGCCGATAAGGTTTGACCACTCATATGTTGTCGAATGAAAACTTTTTTATTCGTGTCATGTCAGATTAGCAAGAAGGAATGACCTAAAAGACTTTGTCCAGTTAACGTATAACAAATCAATGGCAAAAGTTACGTGAAAAAATAAATTTATGATCCACAATAAAGAAACACATGATTTTAAGGTTTTTCTAAACGGAAAATACACAGAAACACACACCATTAACGATACCATATTCATTTTAAACACAACTACTTATAATACCTTTATTTCATGTCGGATTTGAAGTTTAAAGATAGTCTATGATCCCAAAATAACTATCCACTTGTGAAATTAGAAACTATTATGAACTACTTTATTAAGTAAATCAAGAGTAAATTTGATATTGTAGTTAATAATTTAGTGATACAAGAAGGGTTGAAATGATGTTTCTTCGTAAGAGATTGAGTGTTTAAGTCTAATAATAGAGTAGAGTAGTAGGTTTATTGAGCCTGTGAGTTTGTTGTTCTACAAGAACTTAATATCAAACTTTATGCCTGTAATGTTGTGTTTTAGTTTTAACTATTTTCCAATTCATAACATGAATAGATCAAGTCATAAGTAAATCGATAGAAATTATCTAACGAATCTCGTATATTGTCATTTAGTTGCCCAACTGTGTGACTCATCTATCAGCACTCGTATTCGATATCGTAGTAGCCTTCATGCTCTCATGGCGACTAGCCCTAGCATCCCTTCCTTTTGCATTTTTGTTTGTCGGTCCCATATTAGGCATGGGGGCGGTACTAAAAGGTCTCGGGGTGAAGATGAAGGATGCCTATGATGAAGGCGGTGGTGTGGCGGAGCAGGCAATCTCATCAATCCGAACCGTTTACTCATATGTTGGTGAACAACAAACGATTGACAAGTTTAGTCGTGCACTTGAGACAAGTATGAAATTAGGTATAAAACAAGGATTTACAAAGGGTTTGATGATTGGGAGTATGGGTATGATTTTTGTCACGTGGGCGTTTGTTGCTTGGGTAGGAAGTTATCTCATTACCGAAAAAGGAGAAACAGGCGGGCCGGTTTTCGTTTCAGCAATTTGTGTCATCATGGCTGGCTTGTAAGTTACTAACTAATTTCACTTTCGTCCTCTTTAGTCATTTTATTCTTTACTAAAACATTTAAATTACTCGGAGATGCTTAAGTTGAACCAAGTTAGGTTGGTTGGACTCAGGCTCAACTTAACTTGCCCACAAATTAAGTTGAGCGGTTTCGACTCTTTTATCTTAACGAACTGAAATTTAAGCTCGAGCTCGGCCGGTAAAAAGCTTGAAACAACTCGTTTATTTTTAAAACTTTTTAAGTTATTATTTCGTACTCGTACATACATGTATTAAAAAGGGTAATCTTTCTGACATACACATATGTATAATTTTATAATTACTGATTTTAATCAAGGCTAGACACTTTTCCCACTTATTTTGATTTATTCTAGAATGCTTAAAATTTTTCATAATTCTTTTCAATAGAAATTGTTAAAAAACATGATTACGATCGATTTGAATATTGTCATAATACTACTTTTGGTTATAGATTGTATGGCTCCGCTGCAATATACGGTTCAAATTTTCTCGATAGATAAAAGTCAAGCCTTAATTTAAATGAGTCAGACGAGCGAGACAACGAGTCAGCGAACGAACGACACAAAGAGTCAATCTTAGCTTGGGCCCTTGGCTCGGGCTTGATTCGTTTACAAACCGAGCCAAGCTGGCTGTTTCATTTACAAACGAGTACATATCGAGCGAGCTTTTCTCGAGCTTAGAACGCGCTAATTTGTCTGGTTTGGCTCATTATAATAGAGTTCTATGTTCCTATTTCAGGTCAGCTATGAGTGCACTCCCTAACGTCCCATTCATATCAGAAGCTAAAGCTGCAACATCAAGAATGTTTGAAATGATCACACGAGTTCCACATATAGACATCAACAAAACCAAAGGCAAAATCATCCCATTAGTAAGGGGCCACATTGAATTCCGAAACGTTGACTTTTCGTACCCGTCAAGACCTGACACACCGGTCCTACAAGGTCTCAGCCTACGGGTCAAAGCCGGTAAAACAGTTGGTCTTGTAGGTGGCAGTGGGTCCGGAAAGTCAACGGTCATATCACTGATCGAAAGATTCTACGACCCGGTCAAAGGTGACATCCTTCTTGATGGTCATAGAATCAAGGGTCTGAACCTTAAATGGTTAAGATCTCAAATGGGGTTGGTTAATCAAGAACCAGTGTTGTTTGCAACATCTATTAAAGAAAACATATTGTTTGGTAATGAAGGTGTTGCAGCAGAGCTTGTAAAACTTGCAGCTAAAAAAGCAAATGCACATGATTTCATCGTTAAACTACCCGAGTCGTATGAGACGCAAGTGGGTCAGTTTGGGATTCAGTTGTCGGGTGGGCAGAAGCAAAGAATCGCGATAGCGAGAGCTTTGCTTAAAGAACCGAAGATTCTTCTGTTGGATGAAGCGACAAGTGCTTTGGATTCAGAATCAGAAAGGGTTGTTCAAGAAGCTTTGGATCAAGCTTCAGTAGGAAGAACAACAATCATCGTCGCGCATAGACTTACAACGATCCGTAAAGCGGATAAGATCGTGGTTCTTCAATCCGGGAAGGTGATTGAATCGGGTTCGCATGAGGAACTGATGCAGAAGAATGATGGTGAAGGTGGTGCTTACTTCCAAATGGTGCAGTTGCAGCAATCAGCTACCCAAAATGAAACTTTAGATAGTCCTCCTGCTTCAAACACACACAGATACTCAAATCCCCGAACACCAAGAATTCCTTCCAGTACGCGATCGAGCTACCAAAATAGCCCTGCGTCGTCTTGCAGTCCTGCGATTTCGGTTGACATGGTTCATTCGGCTCATATGTATTCTTATGAAGAAAGTGACGACGAATCGTCAGCTAAAAAACCAAACTCTGGTCCTTCACAATGGCGTTTGTTGCAGATGAATGCACCTGAGTGGAAACGAGGCGTTTTGGGGTGCATAGGAGCCGGTGGGTTCGGTGCTATAACGCCAGTGCACGCTTATTGTTTAGGCTCGGTTGTTTCGGTATTTTTTCTAACTGATAAATCTAAAATAAAGTCAGAAACCGCGTTTTACTGTGGTGTGTTCGCGGGTCTTGGAGCTCTTTGTTTCATCACGAACGTACTGCAACATCATAACTTTGCGGTCATGGGAGAAAGATTAACGAGAAGAGTACGTGAAAAACTGCTTGAAAACGTGCTCACTTTCGAAGTTGGGTGGTTCGATAGAGATGAAAACACGAGTGCAGCCGTGTGTGCACGCCTTGCAAACGAAGCAAGCTTGATGCGTTCACTTGTAGGTGATCGCATATCATTACTCCTGCAAGTGTTTATCAGTGCGCTTCTTTCATTTCTGATTTCTTTAATCATCACCTGGAGAGTTGCAGCTGTAATGATATCGGTACAACCGTTGCTGATTGCAAGCATTTACTCCAGAATCGTTTTGATGAAAAACTTATCGTCCAAAGCGAAAAAGGCGCAGAACGAAGGAACACAGTTAGCAAGCGAAGCGGTTGTAAATCACAGAACGATTACCGCATTTGTTTCTCAAGAAAGAATCATGAGACTATACGCTGAAACGCTGAAAGGACCAAGAAAAGAATGCATCAAACAGTCATGGTTTTCAGGATTGGGTTTATTCGCTTCACAGTTTATAACCACTGCTGCAATTTCACTGGCGTTTTGGTATGGTGGCAGAGAGATGAACAAAGGGAATGTGACCTCTAAACAAATGTTTCAGGTATAGAATAATAAAAATTCTGTAAGGTATTTTGTATTAATGATCAATCTAATCTAACTAATAAACTCTCTCATTTCAGGTCTTCTTCATTTTGATGACCACTGGCAAGAACATTGCAGATGCAGGAAGCATGAGTTCTGATCTATCAAAAGGTGGTGGTGCAGTTACATCAGTGTTAGCAGTACTCGACAGGAAAACCGAGATTGACCCGAATGACTCAAACAGGCTGACTGTTACACAGATCAACGGCGAAATAGAGTTGAAAAATGTTTACTTTTCGTACCCGTCGAGGCCTGAACAAATGATCTTCCAGGGACTTTCTTTGAAGATTGAAGCCGGAAAGACAGTAGCACTTGTGGGCCAAAGCGGGTCGGGTAAATCTACTGTTATCGGATTGATTGAACGGTTTTACGACCCAATAAGAGGATGCGTACTCATTGACAAGCGGGATTTGAAAGATTACAATTTAAGAAGCTTGAGATCACATATTGCATTAGTGAGTCAAGAGCCAACTCTTTTCGCGGGAAGTATTCAGTATAATATTGTTTATGGTAAAGAGGAAGCTAGTGAAGCTGAAATAAGGAAAGCAGCAAAGCTTGCAAATGCTCATGAGTTTATAAGGTAATTGTTTGGTAATTGGTACTATAGCATTTTATGGGTTAAGTGGGTTCTGTTCAGGTCTGTCCGTTTAACACTTTAACATTAGATATATTTTACACGAGTAACTATTCAACCCGTCAACTTAAAAGCTATTACCTCGACACTATTGACGCCCCTAGGTTCTTTCCCTTTCTCTCTGGAAAAAAAAATGGAAGTTACAATGGAATCCCACTGTAATTAAATCTATAATCACATATTTTTATCAAAAACCAACAAAATTAGGAATTAAATTACTTTTTTTTTCTTTCAAAAACAACTGTTAAAACATATTTTCAAAATTAAAATTCATATGAAAACATTCCCTTACCTTAGTTGTTCAGTTACCTTTTCCATTCCATTCTTTTATCACTTCATTCCAGCTAAAGCTGCTTAACCAGAAAGCCGAGACAGTTTTGCTTGCGCTTGAAGAATTAAACAAGCTAACTTCGCTTAAAAGCTCTCAACAAGCTGAAATTTGAGCTCCGACTCGGCTGAGATAAGGTTCAAGTAAAGTTCAAGTCGGCTTGTATATTTTGAAATTTAATGATTTTTACATTTCTTTCATATATGATTAGATATAACAACAAAAAGTAACATTTGCTATGCATATGGATAGATATAACAACAAAGAAACCTACTGGTTGTTTATCCTATAAAAGTGAGTTTTTTTAAATGGCCTACTAGAGCAAGCCAAAGGACAGAGCTCAAACTCGAGTGAGGTCTAAACCACAAACTATTTGAACAGTCCTAATTCCAACCAGACACGTCAACATTTCAACTTTATTTTTCTAATGGAAATGAATATCACTGCAGTTCTATGAAAGATGGATATGAAACTTACTGTGGAGAAAGAGGAGTCCAACTCTCAGGAGGCCAAAAGCAAAGAATTGCACTTGCAAGAGCAATACTCAAGAATCCAGCTATTCTTCTTTTAGATGAAGCCACTAGTGCACTTGATAGTGTATCTGAAAATCTTGTGCAGGAGGCATTGGAGAAAATGATGGTCGGTAGGACTTGCGTCGTAGTAGCTCATCGATTGTCAACCATACAAAAATCCGATTCAATATCTGTGATTAAAAATGGAAAAGTTGTAGAACAAGGATCACATACTGAGCTACTTTCAAAGGGGAATCGTGGGGCGTATCACGCTCTTATAAAGTTGCAACATCTGTAAGTCTTTGAAAAAGTTTGTAAATTTTATTTATACCAAGGATATAGATTACTCAAATGTCTAGAAATTGTTGTTATATATCATTTGTGAGCTCTTATAAACATTCATAATTTGCATTCTGTAATTCCCCTAACTGTATGACGACAATTACAATCATCACAAAATGAAAGAATCAAGCAAAGAGACAACAAATTTTTGTCTTATCAAACAAGACAAAGATCCTATTGTTCGTTCTAAATTAGTAATTGTACTCTAGTTAAAACCATTGTTGACCAAATTAGTCAACAAATCTCCACTATTTACAGACAAAATCAATTCAACATAATTTTACCATCTTCACGGGGTAATAAGTCATGGCAGATTCAGGTCATAACGAGTTGTTTTACAAAATAGCCGTTTGTGGTCCGGGTCATAACAGGTTTTCACATATAAAAGTTACGGGTCAAAACGTGTTTTGACATCAAGAAGCAGCAGTGGCGGAGCCAGAATTTTCTAGCACGGGGAGCAAAATTAAAGAGCTAAAATTTAATTTGAAATTTAAACAACGTGTGCCCCCAACTTGTTAAAAAAGTCTGTTTTTGCAGTAAAAGTGCCCCCATTTCGATCAAAAATAGGCTAAAAATTAAAAAAAAAATTAAACATTTTCACTACAATTCAAAAAAAAAAAAATTTGGTCCACGGGGGGCCACCCCCTCCAAATGCATTGGCTTCGCCACTGAAGCAAAATCAAAACGTGTTTTGACATAAATAGGTACGAATCAGGACTTGTTATGGCGAAAAAAAAGATACAGGTCAGAACGGGCCCTTTTAAATGTAGTGACCAACAAATGTCAACTTGCAAGGCATACATCCAATAGTATACACAAACTTCTTTCTTATTTCAGCTAAAAATTTTAAACCAAAGTCTAGCATATCTTCTAGAACTGAACTCTCCTATCAACATGCATATTCATCCATACACATACACACATATTCAACATTTAAACAAAAGTGATGTATCAGCATCAAAATAAAGAGCATATGTGCATATAATCATACAAATATACTGAAGCAAATGTTGAATCTCACATCAATCCTAGATCCTGTGGTGGGTTTGTTTCGATGAATCAAAAGAACATGCAATAACTAACTATGGGAATTGATTACAACTAGCATCGTAGCGGTAGCATATATATATAACGTCCACCGAAGAACTCAAACCATCCCCAAAACTAAACCCTGAAATTAGGTCAATTTGATTGTTACAGATCATTCATTGGAAACACAGGAACCTGTGAAGTTGTATTTCCATTTGTTCGTAGAGTGAAAATTGCTTTGAATTTCAAAGGATTCAAGTAAGAAACCGTTGCAGAATATCAAATTGGTGGAAATTGTGGATGCTTACGGTGAAATTGATTGGAGTTCTCGAATTTAACCGATTGTTGTTTTCATATCATTCGTGGGATGTTTTGTAAAATCTATTTTTTTAAACAATTTTTAATTTATTAACTTTTAAAAAATTAATAACTCAATAAATATTACAAGAAGAAGAAGTGACGTGGATTTTTAACGGGTGTCATTCGGGTTTTTTAATCGGGTTTCAGGTTATTCGAATTAGGTTCCTCGGGTTTTAAGGTGTAATAAATCAACCCGAATACCAAATCAAATAAGTAACATTTAATCAATTTTCGGGTTTCGATATTCGGATTTATTCGGGTCGGGTTAATCGGTAATCGGGTTAGACTAAATTACATATATATATACATATGTATATATATACATATATATATATATACACATATATATATATATGATCAAAATACATGTATGAGATTTAACACGTGTTATCAATATAGAATTTCGTTTATTATCTTGATCGGAAAGTTTTTGCATATTTACATTCACTTTATTATGCATATTTAAATATTAAATGGCATTATATATAGATTATCCTCAAAGTTTATATAATAAATTTGAACCACAACAATATAATATAAAGTTTGAAAAATCATGTTTTCAAATCTTGTAAATGGTAGCATAATACACACATATATAAATCTTGGAATTTTTTAGAAAATAACATTCGGGTTAATCGGGTTGACCCGAATCTTACAAAATCAACCCAAAGACCAAACTATTTATAAAAATCGTGTTCGGGTTAGTGTAATAATAGGATGGTTGCGTGGGTTAGTTTTTAGTTGAGTTCGGGTTGATTTTGTTCGGATTTGATATTTGGGTTCGGGTAAAAAACACAACCCTAATTCGTATTAGTGGAAGCTAGAAAATCGTAGCTTGAAGATAACCTCTTTCTGTGAGCCAAAAGGATAAGATGATCAAACGTCTGATCAAAGAAATAATACATGTTTTTTTATTCAATAATTCTCTTCATTCCAACCTTTAATTATATCCTTAAATAAGAAAAACAGAACAATCTAAACATAGGAGATAGGGTATATTCCCAATAAATAGAAAAAGATAACATCTCAAAATAACAAACAATACTTAAAACAAAAAGGTGGTTGGATGGATGGTGCATGGTGGACGATGGCTCATGGTTAGCCACGAGATGATGACGGCCCAACAATATTACTAATGAGTCCAAGTGGTTCTTAAAGTGTGCTAGAATCCGTATCAAAAAGTTAATAGTATATTTTAAATGGTTAATAAGTAGATTTAGAAAAATTAAATAAAGTATATTTTAAATGGTTAATAAGTAGATTTTAGAAAAGTTAAATGGAGTTACTTTTGAAAAGTTATTTTTCTAAAAATAATTTTTTTTAAATAAGCAATCTCAAATACCTTCATAGTTGGTGTTTATCTCTTACATTTCAAACTGCGATGATGCTGTGGGGATGATGAAGATGTTCGGAGGGAAGCACAGGGATGTTCGGGGTCGATAGAGAAGGCTCATCCACTAATCACTATGACCCGTTGATAGCCATTTAATTTTCAAGATAGTTTTAATCTTTTCATAAAATATTTTATGAAAATATTTAACGGGAAAAACTAGCGACTTAAATCTTTAGGATTTAAATAAATGAAAAGATAAAAAGTCAGAAGATATAGTGATGTTTTTTTAACTTTAGAGATGTAACTAATTAATTTTTAGAAAAAATCAAAGATGCAAATAGAAATTTACTCTATTTTTTGTAACGTTCACATACACAATATTGTGTAACAATACAAATGCCATATGGAACACGAAAGTAGTTACGATATGAGATACATGGGTTTCTTGAGATGCTATATGACTATATCGATCAACTATCTGAAATGAATCCTTCTAAACTATAATGTTCATGGATACTAATGATGGGTGGTGTAGAACTAAAACTTGTGCTATTGATGACTTTGAACCATTGTGAGGAAGGATCACACAAATAATCTTTACTTAAGCATTTACAAACATTAATAATAATGTTGTTTTTAGAATCTATGTCAAGGCAAACGATGGTGCCATTATCATCCTTTGATGAAAGGTGCATTTTCGAGGCTGAAATGGCTTCCCATGTAGACGTTGAATCGTTGTAACATGTGATACCTACTCTCACCGGCATATGCACCTCGTTAGCTTGTAGGCAATAGTTTGTACCCTTCAGTCTCAAAGCCTTTTCTGGCGTGTAGTCTAGTGCCATTGCTTCCGAACATGGACCCAAACTCGTGGAATGTTTTTGCATACAAAGCCCCGTAGACGGATGAAACAATATTTTATGTTCATCATTACTTGATAAACCTGATGTTGCAATTCATATAAGGTGTGAGTTCAAGTGAAACAATATGTGTTTTTGAATACGAATAGTTTAGATTCTACTAGACTTGCATCGTCTCACTTAATTGATTGGTTTTAGCTCAATGGTTAGGGGTCCAAACGCTACAAGAACTCAAATCAAGCTCGTGTATATGAGTTGACACGAACATATTCTAGATATTTTAATTGTTAATAGCATATTCATGTTATTCCTACTCTACACTTATAAATTTGCAACAAAATTTAAGTTCGTATATAAGTTATGTTAAACACAATAAAGGTGTTCATTTTTCTAATTAGTTTTGTCACATATTACATTAAAAAATTATAAAATTAATGCAACAACTGATAAACCCTCTAGGATGACGTTTACCTAACTCGTCTAGCTAAACGTGCTTACAAATAGACCTAAAAATCACTTGAGCTTGTTTAGGATTCTTGTTGTAAATTCACCCACCTAATCTTATTGCAACGATAAATTTTGAGTGTGCAAATTTGACATCTTTTTCCAAACATGTTTATATTTACATATTACTCTTAAGTGTGAAGAAGTATTAATTTTCTAAAAATTTAAGTTTGAATTATTCGATACTTTTACAAGGGTGTGAGGTATACTTCATAAAACTACAACCGTGAGCGGTGAGTGCATATGAGACCCGTGCTCATGGGAATGCCACTCTCCTCCTGAGAGTGGAGCATGAGTGGCTCACACGTGAGTGGGCTAATGGGTGTGCGTAGAGCACATTCACTCACACATGTATACATATATAAGTGTATATGTGTATCATACTCACTCATACTCACTGACTTATTATATACGTATACATATATAGGTGTATTTGTGTGTACATATATATGTATACATATATAGATGTATCTATGTATCATACATAGCTTATGTGTCTTTAATTCACACTCATTCATGTGAGTATACTAGATGTCTTAAAAGTGTGACATAAACTTTCCCCTTTTGATCGATTTAAAAATAACATATAGATGGATTCATAATACCTTGAAAAGGAGACTGAAGAGGTGAAATCTTGTCCAAAAAACTTGAATTCCTTGGGCCACTCCAGCTCCAGTTCAAGAGCCCATAAAACTCTTCCATCCCAACCACACCTTCTCTATAATAATAACTCCCAACAAGAGTCCACAAAGCCCAATCAAAGTCATGTTCTGCGGCCCAGCCTAATAAGCAATTAAGATATCTATTATCATTGTCATTTGTACCTCTTTGATCTACTCCCCATTCACTCGTAAACAAAGGGTAACCTTGGTCTAACAAAAACAATGCATTACTAGTTATCCTGTCAATAACTCGACCACATACTTCATTTAAGTTACTCGTGATCCAGTCGTCACCATCTGAGAAGCCATACCAATGAATCTCGTAAACCAGTTTTCTGCTAAAAGATAGACTTATAGGTTTATTTTGAAGAAATGACAAATCTAGGTCATAATTCAGGCCTGATATAATGACTAAAACATCCGGGTTTAATGCATGAACCCTCTCCGCACCTTTTTGCATGTACCTGATACAAGTGACATGAAAAACACACGACATCTTGAATGTTTATTTAAAACCACTAAAGATGTCTAAAATAATATTAAGAACATGTTTTTAACATAAGTACATACTTGTACCAGCTATTGAGATTTTGTCTAGGCCCACGAAGTTCATTTCTCAAGCTCATACCCACTACATTGTTATAGCCTTTGAACATGGATGCAACTCGACCGATACCCTCTACCCAAACTTCAGGGTCGAAATAGAGGTCGCCAAAGAATCCATTACCGTCATTGTCGTTACAACACCATCCGGGCTTGCTTAGATGATTGTCTAGTATTATCATCACATTGTTCTCATTAAGGTTTGAAACTACTTCCTGATTTAATAAATATTAACTATTTATGTGTTAGTTATTTGAATCGTACATTAATCAAATTATTTAAGTTTAGACTTTAGAGACACAATATGGAACACTACCTACCCACCTTCATATTATTTAATCTTAATTCTAAAGTTATTCTACTCACCCGTGCCATTAACTATATAATATTGCTAACTATAGTTTATTTTTTAACGATTTAAAACAATATCTTTCCATTCAATTGTTTATATGTTTGATTTTAAAAATATTAACCATTTGTAAAATAAAACTTTTCTAGCATATTATGATTTTTTCAATTCAATTTTCTTACTTTAAGTATCAAGAAAAAAATATTTGAAAATACTATACTAATATAGTAATATGGTTGAAACTACAAGTCACCGTCACTAAAGTCATTTTTCTGATCTTCTAATCCTATACATTAAATTGAAAAAATATCGAGTCGCTTTCAAAAATTTATTATTTTCTTGACTAAATATGCTCCGGCTGTACATATAAATTTTTATTCATTTTAAATTATAAACTACTATTTTAATGGAGAACTAACAAGGAAAGCAATATGGTGGTGTCTTTAGAAAGCAAGAAACTATAAAGTGTTTAAAAACAAAAAGGTGGATCAAATCAACATAATGGGAGAGATCAAAACATTGAGTTTTTATAAATCATAAATAAATCAAAGTTAAAATGAGTCAGTTAGAGATTTTTGTTATAATTTTTCTTGTGTTCATCATTTGTAATAATATCATGCCTTTACTAGATACTTACTAGCTGGCTTTTTAATAAAAATCTAGCCGTTCAAAAAAAACAAGGAAACAGCAGAAGTAACTAAAATATATGCACGACACCTTCGAACCTTCTCCGAGTAAATATCTTGAATTACTTAAAGAGTTTACCTTGAAAACGTTGACGAGAGGAAGGTCAACGAGCGCCGGATTGTTGACTTGAACTCCAGAGACGGCGCCGGTCAACCCCAACTTCTGCAACGAGTGTCTCATCGTTGTTGACCCCAACTCGTCATCGGTAAACAAGAACAACGGATACGTGAGTCGCACGCAATTGAACCCCATCTCTTTGATCTTCTTCGATATCACATCCACTGGCTGTTTGCTCAGCCCCTCCGCCACCGCAGAGTCAAGGTGGCTGACCCAGTTGACGCACGACAACTTCACCCTCTCACCCCCGTTGCGGTCGTCAACGATCCACCGCGAGGCGGTGGAGAGTGAGAGGTCAGCCACCGTGTCGCTGCGGCGGCGACGGTTGTGAATGATGGTGGCGTGGAGGATGAGGAGGAGGGGGATGATGAAGAAAAGGAGATGTGATCGGAATGATGGTCGCATGGTGATGACGTGGATATTATTAATGGTTATTGGTTAGTGATGTTGTTTATACAAGCAAAAGCAATGCGAGTAGTTGAATGAAGGATAATGACATGATTGTTTATGTTATGTTGAAATTTTGAATGATGTGAATTGTTTAAACTATAGTATATGTGTAAATTGAATGGGTGCCGGTTTAATATTTCTGGAGACCTAAAGCGAAATAAAATTTTGAGGTCTTCATCTATGGTCTATATATTATTCTTATAAACATTTGCTTTCAATCGCTGACATAAACAAATTCGTTTATAGTTTGCCAAAATACAACTTGGGGCGGATTAAATGATAAACAAACAACAATAGATTAAAGTAAATAGAAAAATTACCTGCAAATATAGATTAAAATCAAAAGGGATAACAATAGATTAAATTAACAAAAGAGTGATAGTAGATTAAAGAAAATAAATATAAATCAAGATTAGACAATAATGGTTTATACATTAAGTGATTATCTACAAAAGAGAATTTAAAATTGATAAACCTAAAGAACCGTGAATAGTCTATGAATCTTCAATGAACCAAGTTTCGTAAATCGACATCGATAAACCAAGTTTTAAGTCGACCTCGATAGATCTTTAATCATTTTGTTAGCCTTCTCATTTATCTCTAAAAGACACATATATTGATTAGATTATCACATATATTTTCAACTTAATAGATAACGTAATGTTTTCTTTTCTAATTTGGGGGCCTTAAAATTAGAGGGTTTAAAGCGGTTGCTTTACTTGTTTCTACCGTAGAGACACCTCTGCACCTTGGTTCAATCTCTTTGGTGATACTCGTTGAAAATAAATTTAAGACGTAACTAGTATGATTTGCAATTGTTTTTACCGATGGACGTTATAACGATGGAACTATTTAATAGTTTAAAGCATATAAAATATACTGGTGGATTTCGGTGAGTTTTTTCCATATATTTTTAGATAATTTAGTGGGTTTTGTCGATATTTTGAATAAGATTATGTCAGTTTTTAAATGGAAATTCTTCATTAAAACAGGTATGTATTTTTTTTCTCTAGTTAGAAAAATTAAACTTATATGTATGTCAGTGATGTGGCTTGAAATTTGTCATTTGAAGCAGGTTTAACGGATAAAAGTTGTGTTGGGACTTCATTTTAAAAAGATTCATTCATGTCGCAAGCACAAATTCATTTAAAAACCATTTTTCGAAACGAAAAAAACATGAACTATAAAGGACATTAGAAAAAAACAAAGATGCACATTAAGGACGATTAGAATTTACATAGGGTACAAAGTTCAATTTCAAAACCCAATTGTACAAAATCCTATTGGCACACTCGATATTTTGTTCACAAATTCTTTACTTATTTTTTACATGAGCATATTTTGGCGAACAAGTCACTTGAATAAAATTTTTAGTGTTAGAGAAATTATATAGTTATAAAATAAATACTGTTAATTTAAATTTTAATCCCAAAAATTCAACAAAAATAACAATTTAAAAATTTTTTTAACATCAACTTACATCCAAAAGTTTCATAAGTTTTTTCAAGCTAAAGTCCAAAAAGTTATCATAGTGAATCAAGTAAAAAAACTGATGAAAAATTTTAAACTAAAATTAAAACAACTTATAAAATTTCTATAAATAAATTAATAATTTTAACATTTTGCAGTAAAATAGTTACTTTTATCAAAATTTATAAGTATACCGAACTTGATATAAAGCCCATTGATGTGTTCAGTTTTTCACGTAGTGGGCCGAGTTGTTGATATCGTAAAATACTAAAATGTTTAACTCAAATTAAACATTTTACACGTAGTGGGCCGGGTTGTTGATATCGTCACGGGCTTTGATATAAAGCCCATCGATGTGTTCAGTTTTTCCGTTAACAAATAATAATCGAACCCACTTCATCGTCTCCGTGCGTCAAACCGAAGCAGAAATTACATTACGCGATGTTCATACTATTTTGGTAAACCATTTCGAATCGAGGGTTTCAAACTCCAATTCCCCCCACCACGTATCAATCGACACTATTTATCTCCACAAAACCCTAATATTCTCTCGGAGTTCACAAATACCTCTTAATTTCCTTTGATTTTTTTTCATTTCACTTCTTACATCGAGATTCTTACTTGATAAGAGGAAGAATGAGGGACGAACGATGAGTATGTTTTAATACTGCACCTGCTATTGAATGTAGTTGTAGATGTGAACAAAACAACCGGGTGTGGATCCCGACCCGGACCCGGGTCCGGGTACAACCCGGTACCCGGTGTACCCGGTTCGTACCCGGAAAAAACCGGGGGTTGTACCCGGTTTGGGGTTTTTGGAATTTACAAGAACCGGACCCGACCCGGAACGGACCCGAACCGGTTGAACCCGGGTTGGACCCGGTTTCGACCGTTTTTTTTAAGTAGCCGTTGGGGACCAAATTTGACCGTTTTTTTTTTGTTGTTTTTGCCTCTAAAATAAGTATAAATAGGTGTGGGTTGATATGGTAAGGTACCCAAGCTTCAAACACAGAAAAACATACTCAAAAAACGCAAACAATACTTTCGTTTACTCTCATTTACTCTCAAATCTCAATATGGCTCACTCTCAATCTTCAGTTGGTCTAGGTTCATCGAACTCTCCAACCGTCGTTCGTGTTCTTCCGCACAATCGTAACATGGATGTTTGGTGCAATTGGGATATAGTTGAGTTGAGTGACAGATCTGTAAAGGCTCGTTGCAAGTTTTGTGGAGCTTTACTTGCTAAATATTCTAACACGACTTTAAACAAACACATTAGCAAGAAGTTTTCTAAGTCGTTGAAAAATAATCCGGATTCGCAACAAACACAATTGAGTGGAGACGGTGGAATCTTTAATTACAACGTTAATAAGGTTCGAGATCGAATGGCAAAGTTCGTGATTCAAGAAGCTTTGCCTTTCAATCACTTCGACAACCCTCGGTTAACCAACTTAATTCTAGAGACGCTTCAACCTCGTTACACTCACGTAAGTCGCACTACACTTAGACGTTATTGTTTAAAATTATGGAAGCAAACAAAAAATGATTTAATTGTATTATTTGAAAATATAAATACCGGTGTAAACTTAACTAGT
>BJCM01200727.1:0-41396 GCA_018326385.1 Flaveria bidentis
ACTTCGGGGTTCCTATTCGTAGGAAGGATTGCTATCACCACGTTGCTTGAAGACGCTTCACAACCAACGGATGATTGAGCACTTGTTGAAGCCATTTCAGTTATTTTTGTGAGAGCGTTTTTGAGATTTTTGAGAGTAGAGAGTAGAGAGCGTTTTTGAGATTTTTGTGGAGAGCGTTTTTGAGATTTTTGAGAGTAGAGAGTGTTATAAGTTGTTGTGATTCAACCAAAACATCACATACATATATATACTAACCTAGTGGGGGTATAATGGTAAAAATACATAAAAAAAACGGTCAAAAATCGATTCTAACGGCTATATAGCCGTTGTGTAACGTTAACCGGTTTGAAAACCGGTTTGTTTGGAAACCGGTTTGGAACCGGTTTGGCAACCGGTTTGAAGACCGGTTCGGGTTGAAACCGGTTTGAATGCTTAGAAGTGTAAACCGCTTACGAACCGGCGGTTTGAAACCGACTTGAAACCGGTTTGGCCCAAAAACTGGTTCGGTTTTTTTCGAAAAACCGGTTCCGAACCGGTTTTTTTGTACATATCTAGTTAGATGTGATCCCAACTAAAAACGAATAAATATACCAAATAAAATATATGAAAAGGTGTCAAACTAATGTCTATCAAATTGAAAAAAAAAAACATAAATATCCGAGTGAGCTGCTAAGAAGCTCCGCCCCGTTAGTCCGTTACCGTCTAACCCCCTATAAAATCACCCATCATTCAAGACTTGAAGTCCCACCAAACCCCTCCACAGCCAGTAAGGTCCTTAATTTCACTCACAGACAACCGTGTACAGATTGTAGCCTCTGATCGTCAACAGATGGAGATCGCACAGGCGCACGAAGGTGTCGGAACCCTACCGGAATCTTCTTCATCTGCTTCCACTGTCTCCGTTGATAACAGCAATTTGTCGACCAATATATACGATGACGATAATGAAGAGGATGAGGATGTTTGTCGGATCTGCCGGAATCCAGGAGACGCAGATAATCCTCTCCGGTATCCGTGTGCTTGTAGCGGCAGTATTAAGTTTGTTCACCAGGACTGTCTTCTTCAGTGGCTGAATCACAGCAACTCTCGTCAGTGCGAGGTTCGTTTCTCTATGTATCAGATTGTATTATCATATTGATTCACTGGTGGTTTATAGTTTGTAGCTATCATAGAATCATACGTGCTGTGTATTTTCGCGTAATTAAGATGTTAGGTTGATTATAATGTGTAACCCTATCTGCCACTGGAAGAGAATCGTGACAATTACATCATTAGAGAATGTAATTTGACTGAGTGACTGGAACTGGTCCTTACAAAGTAGAAGAAATTTGCACAGGATATTGAAATCATGAAGAATAGAGGCTGTCAAAGCTGTTAGAGACCAGATTTTCATCATCATTAGGGGGCATAGTTTTGTAAATCCGGATAGAAAGTTATAGATCATATCATAATAGGAGTGTGGGAAGCTTATGATGTGAATCTGGTAAGAAATGACTGAATTGCCTAAGTAGGTGGACAGTCCGTTGTGAATTTGATTGAATTCTAACTTTTAATCCTTTGTGTTTAGCTTGTTGAAGCATGCTTTGTAGTTAAATACTCATTTGTGGGAATCCTCTTTTGGATTGCAAGGTTTTAAGTGGATTATTCATCTAATTGTTGATTTGATCTTTATGCCAGTAACAGCACTAGACCATCACCCTTTGTATTTATCTGATATATGGTTTTGGTATTATGGTAATATGGTATGAATGACAAGAGTTATAAAATCATATAAAATGATATAGTCCATATGGAAAATGTATTTAACTTGTGTGGGTGGTCTAGAGAAGTATTCCCCTCTAGTTTTTCTTTGGGTGAGGGTTAACACCTTTACTTTATGTATTCAGTTACTACACAACGATTTTTTTATTTATATTATGCTAGCTGCTGTAACATCCCTTCATAAAAAGATGGATAATTTTAACCAATCAGTTCAATGGAAACAAAATAGATCATAAAAGCTTTGACCGTCTTCTTTACATATCTCTATAAAATTTACAGATTCCATGGTGCAAATGCACTGGAAGCTTATTCTCTATCCGTCTGATTGTTATGTATATGGTATTATTATGATCGGGACACCGGGTAAACTGCTAGTATAATGTTACAGTAGCAAATTGTATTTTCAAAATATGTTGCTTGTTATGACCCCTGGCCTGCAAATTGGTAATTTTTATCCACAAGGAAAGGGAGTTTTTTGAACCATAACCTCCCACACATATGGAATGTTATTTCTTAACATTCTACTCATTTGACTAGAGGTTTCAGTATCTTGTATAGTTGTATGTATTATATCACAAATCTTATTCGGATATTCTTCTCTAATTTGGTACTTAAACAGAGATCCTGTGTTCTGCAAGGGGTAGTAGATGGCTCATGGCTGTTGTTTGGCATGCATGCATAGGTTTTTTGTGCATTTGTAGGCTTCTTTCTTTGTACTGGTTCTAATCCCTCTGATTGTGATGCATGGTTTTCTTTAATTTGGGTATCTTTCTACCATGAGTCTTAAGTGTAATGCAATGTTGATGATTTAATTTCCCCATTTCACACACATTTATTCGAGTACGTTGTAGATTCTTTCATTAGAGTTATTAGACTAGTATATAGGAATACCTTCTTGTTTGTGAAGCTCAGAAAGATAATATTTAGTTAAAGAAGACCTAGTTGTCTTTTTCTGCACAGGTCCTGCATGTTATCTTGTTTGTGGAACAAATCTATATCCTTTATGATCAAGGTCTTGGTGAGTTGTTAAAGTTTACCTTTTGTGATTCTGCTGATCTTGTTTGTGACGCTAAGAAAAATTAGATTGAATTGAATTAATCTTTGGCATGTGAATAGGAATTTTCTAATGAAATATGCAGGGGATTTAATAGTTTTTTTCACTAATATGTCATTATAACATCATGTATTGCAGGTATGCAAGCACTCCTTTTCATTCTCCCCTGTATATGCTGAAAACGCCCCTGGAAAGCTTCCTTTTCAAGAATTTATCATTGGGATAGCAATGAAAGCTTCTATTGTGATGCAGTTCTTCATACGTTTTATATTTGTGCTATCCATATGGCTTTTAATCATACCGTTTATCACTTTCTGGATTTGGCGATTTTCATTTGTTAGGAGTTTTAATGAAGCCCAAAGAATTTTCTTAAGTCATATTTCAACTACACTCATCCTCACAGACTGTCTTCATGGGTTCCTACTCTCAGCAAGCATTGTGTTTATTTTTCTTGGTGCCACGTCTTTGAGGGACTATTTTCGACATTTAAGAGAACTTGGAGGGCAGGAAGGTGACAGAGAGGAAGTAGATAGAAACGGTGTTCGTGTTGCAAGGAGACTAGGTAACCAGAACCTTGGTGGTGAAGGGAATGGTGAAGATGTTGGTGGGGCCCATGGTGTTGGTGGGGCCCATGGTGTTGGTGGGGCCCATGGTGTTGGTGGGGCCCATGTTATTGGTGGGGCCGGTCAGATGATTAGAAGGAATGCAGAAAATGTTGCAGCCAGGTGGGAGATGCAAGCGGCTCGACTTGAGGCACATGTTGAACAGATATTTGATGGTTTGGATGATGGTGATGGTGCAGAGGATGTTCCTTTTGATGAACTGGTTGGTATGCATGGGCCCATTTTTCATTTGGTGGAAAATGCATTTACTGTGAGTATATATTTTTCATAGTGCTAATTACCTCAATTTCAAAATATAATAGACTGTCTCTGATGTATACACCAAAACATCAAAATGATGTAAAACATCCCCAACCAAGACACTAACACGATAGCTTTTCGGTGTAACACTATTCATCATAGGATCATGCATAAACTCACACATTTAATTAAATATTCAACATAGAAACATAGAAAGTAAAACTAATCTATAGAAAGGTATTATTAAATATTTTGATGACGTTTAAGATGAGTACCATATCGAATATGGGTTATTAGATTTTTTACAATGCAGAGATAATTTTTGTCAGTTAGTTGCTTGCATAATAAATTGTGAAATAATTGAGAAAATGTGAGATAAACTAAAATCAATTGCTGTTTTCTAGAATAAAGATTAACTGAACTGATTAATGTGTAAACCTAAGTTATTTGGTATGATTATAAACATGCCAGAATTTGATGCAGACATCAAAATTAAAATAAATTCATTACAACATGCAATTTTCACACCAAGTGGTGTAAATTTTGGTGCATACATCGGAGATTCTCTTAATGCTTACTTATTAAAGCATTAAGGCAGTATATAATATCTCTGTTTACTGGCTACAATTTATAAGCTCTTCTATATTTCATCCCAATAAGCACTTTTTTTGCTTAATTTTTTCTAAAACCTTTTTTACCCTGCAGGTTCTTGCAAGCAACATGATATTTCTTAGTGTTGTAGTACTTGTGCCTTTTCACCTAGGACGTTTTATCCTCCATCAGTTATCATTTATTCTATCATCTGCCACGAGCCCAATGTTTTCAACTGTTGTACCCATTACGCAACAAGCGCTTTCATTAGCCAATATTACATTAAAAAATACACTTACTGCAGCCACAAATTTTACAACTGACAAAAATCCAAATGTAAATGATACAGCTCTCGTTTCAGTTAATATTCTAAGAGGAGATTCCCGACAATCTGATGCTGCAACTCTTGCAGTTGGATATATTTCGATTTTCATGTTGATTATTCTCGATTTAGGAGCTATGGCACTTGTTAGGTATGCCAGGGGTGATTCCTTGACCATGGAGAGGTTTTATGGTATTACTTCAATTGCAGAAACAATTTCATCCCTTTTTCGACAGTTCTTAGCTGCAATGAGACATTTAATGACTATGATAAAGGTTGCTTTTCTATTGGTCATTGAGCTAGGGGTGTTCCCTCTAATGTGTGGATGGTGGTTAGATGTTTGTACTGTAAGGATGTTCGGGAAGTCAATCAGTCAAAGAATTGACTTCTTTTCGGTTTCTCCGCTGGCAAGCTCATTGCTTCATTGGGCTGTTGGGATTGTCTACATGTTGCAAATATCCATATTTGTTAGTCTTCTTCGAGGGGTATATGATCTTCCACCTGAGTAATTTTTGATAATTTTAAAGGGCAATTGTTGACAATATCCTATGGACCACTGATGAATATCCACATATCCCTGGAATTAGTTTTGCATGATTAAATCCTTTTAACTTTTATAACTTAAACAATGAAGTCCTTGCATTTTCTTGTTAGCATGAAATTCCTTTTTTGTGTCTAAATCTATGTGCTTCTCAATTCTATGATGAAAAAGTAAAGATCATTTTTTTGTTACATGATCAAGTCCCTAAACTTCATTAGAGGGACCTTTTCATTAAATTTTATTAATCTAGGAATGTAATAATGCAAAAAAGCATCATGACTTGCCTGAATGTAGCAACAGTCTACAAGGAGTAGTTTTTTCATAACTGCTCTGTTGTAAAGAGATAATATATGAGCTCACCGTATATTGAAACTGCTTTATAGGCAACAGATCTGAAAACATTTCTGGTTTTGTTTACATCCACTCCAGCCAAAAATATGTCTTCTATGATACCCATACAGTTCTTGAGAAGAAAAAAGCACCGTTGTTGAGGTTGCAACACGCTAAATCCTAGTAAAATTATTCTCTTCCAAAGTAATTTATGGGCATTTTCATCAACCTGCATGGTTTGACCGCGTTTGTTAGAAAACGAAACCATATATGTATTTGGGTAGCCTATAAAATAGTTCTAATACTTGAGTAACCTCCACATGTGTCATCCCAGAATTAAGTTCCAATTTGTAATAGTATCTCTCTTATTTTGTAAAATTTCACATGTTGCAGGTTTTGCGGAATGGAGTCCTTTATTTTCTGCGGGATCCAGCTGACCCTAATTACAATCCATTTAGGGATTTAATTGATGATCCTGTGTATAAGCATGCTCGCAGGGTTCTCTTGTCAGTTGCTGTTTATGGGAGCTTAATTGTAATGCTGGTATTTTTGCCTGTTAAACTTGCTATGCGAATGGCTCCTTCTATCTTCCCTCTTGATATATCGTAAGATTACTTTCTTTTGCTTCTCAAATTCTGTTCCATCTGGCACTTTGCTTATAGAGTTATAGAACCAGATACAAATATGGTTTTTGTACGTTGATTGATTACGAACAGGGTTACAAGAGAATGTATAGGCAATATAATACTTCTTATTCAGTCATTACAATTAGACTTGGGCTCCAAGTAACCATAATTAAGGAATTTTAATATACTAATTGGTTTTTATATACAATGGTGTTATTGATAATGTTTTAAATTGTTTTATGTCAATCTTGCCTTACTAGTAATCCAAATACATCATAATTCAATATTCTCCATTTTCTCCAGGTTTTCTATGCCTATTTTCACCTTAGAAGCTTGGTTATTGCTATGATGTTAAAATATATATTTCTTTTTTTTTGAAAAAGATGCATAAAAGAGTTCTGTTTGTTATTGTATTCAATTTCTGCAAAAAAATTTATTGATCATTACCGAAGAAACAAACATAACATTTCTATCACGTGTACCAAGAAAAACAGACAGACTAAATATGAATATTATTTTCTAAAAAATAATATAATAAAATTTGCAGCTTTTTAAAGGGAAAATAAACCGAGAAAAGGTGGGAACTGGCAGGGAAACAAAAGTGAGAATATCGATGTCATAAATATAGCTATAATATAAATAAAAATTTCAAATTTAGTGAACTATAAAATTATTGATTCAGTTAACTAGAATTTATTGATGGTGATACTAATACAGTCTTAAGATACCTTGTATTTGCAGAGTATCTGACCCATTCACCGAGATTCCTGCTGATATGCTTCTCTTCCAAATTTGCATCCCATTTGCTGTTGAGCATTTTAAGCTGCGGGCAACAATTAAAGCACTTCTGTACTATTGGTTTACTGCAGTTGGGTGGGCCCTCGGCTTAACAGATTACTTATTGCCCAGACCTGAAGACATTGGTGGACCAGAAAATGAGAATGATCCAGTAAGACGAGATAGGATACATGGTCAAATAGGTGGTCAACCTAGGGGTCAACATCAAGCTGTAGCAGCATATGTACCACCCGATGATTTGAACCGAGCTAATTCTGCAGAAGAAGATGATGGTGATGAGCAATCTGATTCAGAGTAAGTTTGTAGTGTGACTGTTGCATGCTTATCAAATGGAGCAATTCCACACACACACATTCATTATATTCTTGTAAAATTTCCTAGTATCATATTTACCCTTTTAACAGGCTAAAAGTTTCATATTTACCCATTCCATAGTATTTTTCATGAAATCGTTTACTTTGGCAGCACGTTTCACTGAATAATGAAGATAAAATATGCATAATGTTATTTTCCTATTCATGTTATAAGTAACTATTCTTTTTATTTACTATGGATTAGTTAAGTTGCTATATTCACTGTTTTGAAAGGGTAAAATGGTATAATGAAAATTTAAAACACATATGAAAACAATCTTACTTCTAAATAACAACCTTAGATGTAAGTATTGGGGTGAAACTATGAATGCTATCATTTTAGTGACATGTGGAGAATCAAAATTTTGTATGGTAATATAGTTGAGAGTTTGTAAGAAGTACATTCTTTCATGTAACAGTAGGCCATTGAAGTGGTTTAGCTTATCCTACTGCTGAAGTAATAATTCTAGTGGGATTTTCGTAATATTGTAACTTGTTTGTTAGATATCTATTACTCCTGCAAAGGACATTTTTAAAAATAAAGAAAAGGCAACAAATAAATGATTAGCTGCCACTTCCAGTTCCAGATTGTGATAAGACATCTAAAACATTTGTACAGGCAGCAAACTTTTTCGTATGAGGTTCTAGATAAAGTGGAATTACTTTTAATGAAACTAGTATCATACGATTACAAAATAAAAGGTTAACTTTTTGGTGAATAGTATAGTTATGAAATTCCATTTACTCGCATGACTCTTCTATAAGGTTATTGGATGAAGATTAAATTTTCAATCACTATAATTGTCTATATTGTAGATCACGTATGTATGTTTTTAAGATTTTTTAATGATATTTTATCCTATTTTCTAGGAGGTATATGTTTGTTCTGTGTATTGTGCTGCTTTTGTTGGTGGCTTGGTTGACATTGCTGATCTTCAATTCTGCTTTAATTGTGGTGCCTGTATCCCTTGGACGAGTGTTATTCAATGCAGTTCCCCTTCTCCCTATCACACATGGCATCAAATGCAATGGTAAGATATCTGATCATGACTTTTATGTCACTGTGGTTCATAAGCATGAATGTTTCTGATTATTGCTCTAAAATTTGCCTCTACTTGTATTAGAGGTGGCAAGATGGGTGGTTTGGGAAGAGGTTAGGTGACGGACGAAACCAACCCACCATTTTTACTACAGGTTGGACAGGGTTGGTTAAAGCGTCAAATTGGGTTGAAACCTATGTAGTACTATAGTACGGATGGAGACGGTCATGTCTGGTCTGTTGGCCCATATATATTATATCATCTTATAAATAATCCGTTAACAAAAACAATATTGTCACAATAGTATTTAAATTCTTGAATAGAAAATTTAGGAGGGTTTTTGCATTAAGATTAGTTGGGTGGCTTTTAACATGTTTGACCTATTTGATCATTTTCTATTTTAGCTAAAGCTATTGACTCGTTTGACAGAATACAACCCGAATCAACCATACGTAAGCAAATGGTCTAAATATTCACGTATAATGATAGTCTAGCACAAGTTTCATTGCAACAGAAATCAATCTTGAGATGTTTATATGACATGATTGTTTTGTCTTATTTTGTTGTGATAATTTGTTTTCCATTTATATCTCATTGTCTCGCATACGTGATGTGTGCGCCTTCACCTTTGGTTTCCATTTGTCTCTTAAAAATAGATTATGTTATTTCTTATTATTGAGAAGTGAAATGTATAAATGTTCTTTAGAAATCTAACATATGTAAATGATGGTTGCTTGAAAATTAAATGAATAAAATTTTTGATTCTCATGAATTTATTAGGTTAAATATTGATAACTATTCAATTAGGTTGATTATTAAGAAAAAATATACTAAATATTGATAGATATGCATTTAACAAGATGATTAGCTATATGCATTTAACAAGATGATTAGCTTAGTGATATATTTTTGTATCCTTAAAATGTTATGGTAATTTGATACAAACCCAGATCCTAATTGGGTGGGTTGGTGGGCCTCGGTAGCGGGTCAAAGGGGCAGCAGCCTAGTAGGGTTAGCGGATGAATGGTTAGCTATTGTTTAGGGAGTAACTGCAGCCTAATGTTTAGGGTGTAATTGCAGCCTAATTGCCCCTATTCTTCCTATTTATGTTTACTTCTTAGGATGTGTGTGGCTGTCTTTTGTTTAGTTTATCAAAAGTAGAGTTTCTAATCCTTGTAATCGGAGATCACCCTTCTCGAACAGGGCTCTATTTGCACTTTTTATTTGAAGTTAATTAAGCTGACTTTTTGGGTTCTTTCTATACTTTTTATTTGAAGTTAATTAAGCTGACTTTTTGGGTTTTATCATTTGGTTCCATTGCCGGGAATTCGACATGGTTCAAACCCATAGAGGTGTTTCATTCGATCAAATCGCTGCCCAGTTAGCTGTCATTGCTGCCAAACTCACTGCTATAGAGGCACAATGGAGGGATGATGTTGCAGCGCTCAAGATCGCGATGTTTGGAAAACCAACCAGCAATCAAGCACCACCACCCGCACCATCTACACCTCTCTTTCTTCCTGATTTAGCACCAAACACCAACCCAAAACCCGCCATCAATCCCTCGCACCACCACCATGCCTTGAACAACCACCAACACTACTACAAAAACCAACACCAAACCGGGAAGCGTACCGAACCCGTCGATTGCATCATCTACGGTATTACCAACACCAATTGTATTGCAAAACCAAAATATAATACGTAAGCACCCGACCAACTCATTTGGTTCGCTACTCACCTTCTTGCCCAACCAAAACATTAAATCCATGCTTGTTTGGTGTTTTCTTTTGAAACCCACGACACAACAAAAGGCCTCATTGAAGGCCATGTATTCTTCTAGAAGTGTTAGACAACTTGTTCATACATATTCATGTTATGAATCTTATGCAGTTCATTCTCCACTAACCGGGTTCGGGGGACTAACACGAGAGACTCCGAACGAAGGTGTAGCCGGACGACACAAGTGGCGCCCACCTTGGCACACCGTTGAAATTGCACCACATGCCATGGTCAGATTTGAATGGCGTCCACCGTGGGTTGTTGATAAAGGGCGGCCAAGCTTCATCTTGACTTGAGGACAAGTCATTTTTCCAGGGGCGCAGAATTGATATGTATTCGATGGGTCAAATAAACCCAATTGGATCCATGGATACCCAAGACCCAGTCAACCAATCAAGTGTCCTAGTCAAGTAGGAACTGCAGGGTAGTGGGAAAGTGGCTGAAGATTAGGAGTAACTGTTGAATTTTCATTTAAGTATCTGATTTTCTGTTCTAATTGAGGTAGAGAGATTAGTATTTGAAATTCTGGTTTGTATTAGGGAGATCAGTCCATCTCGAAGAGGACTACACTGTTTTGTACTTGTTTTTAATTCAATCAAGCCGACTAGGTTCTATCATAATTTTAGTACAAGTCTTTTATTTTTGGACTTCTATTGTAAAGGAAACTATATTAGGGGCTTTTACTATAGCTGTAGAATAGTATTAATTTAGTAAAATTTTTTGTGGATATTATATATTTCTATTATTGCACCATTTTTTTGTCTCGGGCTTGCACTTGTTTTGTGCCTCGTGCCTAGGGACAAGTGAGACCTTTGCACCTTGAGGCCCTTTGTTTACATTAGATCTTACTCCATTTTGGTGTGTTCTCAGTGTTCATATATATATACACACATATTTTGCTTTGAGAAATGCGAACTGACTCCATTTGTTACCATATGTTTCAGACATATATTCCTTTGTTATTGGAAGTTATGTCATCTGGATGGCACTGGCGGGCATACGGTATTGCATTAATCAAATTAGAACAAGGAGGGCTACTGTGTTACTAGGTCAAATTTGGATATGGTGTTCCATTGTTGTCAAGAGTTCTGTCCTGTTATCAATTTGGGTAAATATCATATCTCTTGCAGGCTTGCTTTCACCAATCGTTCACCACGTTTAACACCATTCTTTTTACAGATTTTTGTTATCCCGGTGTTGATTGGTCTGTTATTTGAACTTCTGGTTATTGTACCAATGAGGGTGCCTGTGGATGAAAGCCCAGTGTTTCTGTTGTATCAGGATTGGGCTCTTGGACTTGTTTTTCTTAAGATATGGACTCGACTGGTAAGTTTGCATATTTTCTTTGCTTTAAGTAGTTAATAGTGCTTTTTCAATGTCAAATTTCATCTTATTTTGATAGGTTTATGCTTTCTCTTTGATGGATCAAATGGTATAGAGCTATAAGATGAAGTTATAAAACCAAAAAGGAACGAGTCAGACATGATGAATTTTTTTTAAGTGTTTTCAAATTGCAAAAATTCATCCCAAGTCACTAATTGAAAAAACCTTTTATTATTGCAAATAAATGAACTTTGTAATCGTATCTAACACGTTAAGTCATGAAATTTTGAAAAAAGGGTTGGTAAGTATTTATGGGTCAGCCTGATGTATAACCAGCACTAAAAGGCACTTGGTTGATCTGTTACCAACTTAGCTGGCTAATAGATGGTTCTGTGACTTGTTTTCACTCATCTTCAAATTGATAATAACTCAATTAATGGGTCTTCTATATACTGTTAGATGATTAAATCCCTAAACTTTATAAAGATTGTTCTTTTGAGAGTTCTTATAGACTTAGGGACTTGGTCATGGAAAAATATAGTCTAGGGCTTTTGTGCAAATTCAGCAGAAGTCAGAGTTTACTTACCTGTTCGACCCATTAGAGATAAAAATAAATATTTGTTTGGTATTTTAAAATAGGTAATGCTGGATCACGTGATGCCTCTTATGGATGACAGCTGGCGAGTGAAATTCGAGATAGTAAGGGAAGACGGTTTCTCAAGGTTGCAAGCCTTTTGGGTCCTACGAGAGATCGTGATCCCCATCATTATTAAACTCCTTACGGCTCTCTGTGTCCCTTATGTGCTAGCCCGTGGAGTGTTTCCTGTATTTGGGTACCCATTAGTGGTTAACTCAGCTGTCTACAGATTTGCATGGCTAGGGTGCCTTGGTCTGAGTTTGTTGTGTTTTTGTGCCAAACGGTTCCATGTGTGGTTCACCAACCTTCACAATTCGATTAGAGATGACCGATATTTGATTGGTCGAAGGCTTCATAACTTTGGGGAAGATGATACACAACGAGGCTGAGACTGCAAATGTACCTGACCCACAGGACACTGACATTGGCTTGAGGCATAGACGCAATATTGAAGCCGTGGGTTAAGTAGGTGGCGCTTGAGTTTATAGGTTGTGAATATGAGCTGTAAAAGGTTAGTGAGATAGTAAAAGAGCCTTTTTTTGTGTTGCATAAAACAGCAATGTACCTTTTTATACGTCTGAGAATGAAGAGCTTTACTACTTAATCCCAAAGGGGTGACTTAAAATGGAAGATGGTATTGTCTGGTAAATATTTTTAAAAAATTTGTATATTGGTTTCTCATAGAAGTTTTAACATTAATATATGAAACTAACACTCTATGTAGAAAGATGCAAGAACTTTGTAATTTGTGGATTTTACATTAAAGTTGTAAACTACTACTTGATCTCATTAGATGGCGGGTAAGCATGGTAAATGAGCAGGTTGGCTCTGATGTGTACCGAGTCACAGTCAGGTTAAAAAGTTTTAGCTGGGTTCCAACCAAGTATGCTTGATAGGTTTTTACTTGTGTTCTTAATTTGTCACATCAGTGATACATATACACCAATGAATTTTTAGTCCAACTAATTAAAGTAAGATACTCATGACATGTATATATTGGGAGGTTATCCGTTCAATTTTCACTCTAAGTAAAATGCTCAAAGTTGAGCTATGAGGTTTTCTTAATAATAGGTTTCCTCCTAAAGGGGTTGGGGGTGTGATCCCGGCTAAAAAATAGATAGGTGGATCTAATCAAGATAACATTTATCCTCCCCAGTAATAGGTTTCCTCCTGAGGGGGTCGAGGGTGTGGTTCTGGTTGGGAAACGGATAGACGAACTCGATTAAGATAGCAACTATCATTCGAAATTGGATAGCATATTTTCCGTTATAAAAAATGTAATATAAATATTTTTTGCACTATAAGACGAATATCACATTGATCTAACCTTTCAAAGGGTATGATGAAACTTCAAAGGACAAAGGGTACGAATAGCTCATGACAAAATAGCCTTTGTTTGTCAACTATTGAAATAGACTGAGATTCAAGATTTGTAAAAAGATAATGCAACTATTGGCCCCAAATTTCTGGCCTTCATACAATAAGAAGGATTTGCAAGAGCAATCACAAGCGAATTGATTTACTGGTTATTTCATGTTGTATGTCAAAATAATAATTTTCCCATACACAAAACTAAGAGTAGAACTTGTAAATCTTAAATCTTCATAGAAACACATAACTAGTCGAAACGCTAAAATACTTTAACTCACAGGAAGATTGGTGCAAAGAAGGCCATTCACATTGGCTCATTGAGGGTGCTATGTTAATATTTAAAAAATTAAGAAAATATCATCTATATCATCCTATTATTTCTATATAGCTAGATGAAACTTAGCACAAACTGCAAGATAGTTGAGAGAAGAAAGGGTTGTGCGGTTGAAAGATGATGTGGAACCGTCTTTTGAGGGGCAGCGTCCCGAGAGTGGAAATCCTTTTATAAGTGCGGGCTCAGACATGTTTTGTGAGAGCAGAGGCGGCCTGTGAACAGAGGCATGAAGAGAGGGATTCAATCAATTGGGCAATGTTAACACAGACGCTTTGTTGATTGTTCCATCAGAAAGTGAGTGGAAATCTTGCCTGTTTTAAAGATTGTCTTCAATATTATCCGTTAAGAGTAGGTCATCTAACTTTTCTAATGAACCTATATATATTTATTGAAAAGTTACTCATTGAGGTGAAGCTTATTTTCTTTAAACCGTTTAGACAAAGATGTGATGATATACCATGAAGTAAAAACCACAAACAAACAGACAAGTATTTCAATCCAAGTTAAAACTCAACAAGCCAAACGCAACATCTCACAATAATCCAACCATCCAAAAACCGAAATCAAATCAAATCCTCTTTAGTACTCAAACCACACAAGTCAGTCCATAAGTCTAAGAAACAATGCCATCATTCAATGAGAGACCGGCCAATTGGTTAGCAGCACCACCTGCTGCCGCCTGCTGCTGTTGAGAAACATTCCTCAAGACCTCCATAGCCTCTGCAACCTTTGCTTTCAGGGCATCAGGGGATTCCAGTAAGTGAAGGACTTCGGTTTGATCCATTTCTAGAAGCATCCCCGTTACCTTTGCTGCTGATTCTGGTTCTAGCTGTTCCACTAGCGGGTATAGATTTTCTCCCAGCATCTGGTGCACAACATCCATCATCAAAACGTTACCAGCATACGATTTTATTTTGATTTTAACTTTGAAATGGGTGGATGCCAAGAAATAACAAAATTCCTACAGTGGATGAATCATGGGTTGTTTTGTAAATGACCATAATGCCCCATAAAATGAATATGTGATAACAATGACCTGTGTATAACATATTGTGGGTATAATGGTCATGTACTTCTGGGGGAACATTTTATAAAAAAAGCATTTACAATTTGGTCTGAATTCCTGGATGAAATGAGTATAAATTCCAAAAAATAGTGACATGTGCAATGACCTGGGTGCGACATTTTGATATCTTTAAGTAAAAATTGATATTGGCACTGAACTGGATTAATAGAGGGTTCTTATGGTCAGCAACTCGGCATTCTTTTTTTTGAAAATGACAAATATGCAACATGAAACAAAACTGAGTAATTGCTCTTTTATCAAAATATTCTTTTAAATCAAAGCAATAAATAAAAGCTCTCCTATATGAGCTAATCTAACAATTGTACGGGGAGTTGGGCATTGCAATTTTGAAAGTTGTTTGGCGTCGTTTTTAGTGTTTGGGAATACTAAAACTGATTCTAATTCTGTTTGACTGGTTATTTAAAAAACAATCAGTTTTTGACAACTGGTTCAGTAGCAGAAGCAAATTAATTTAGAAGGTGTTTAGGATTACTTTTTTAAACATCTTATCTAGTTGTTTAAAAGCAGATAAACACTTTCAACTCTTTAGATGAAGGAAAATAATTACGATTAATTGCTAATTTTAGGGTGCAATAAATTCTTTTCAATAAGAGTTTTGAGTTTGCTTATTCTCAAACATCAAATTCTTGATGTACTAAAATTGCAAGTTTAGGTGTTGCCGTAAATTGATTATCTGCTTCTGCTTAAAAGATAAGCTGTGAAAAATAAAATAAAAAACTCCTAACACCCTCTTTAGATTGTCATATTAATAATCGATCACTTTGCATGATGTAAAAGCAGATCCAAATACCAGCTTCAACAGCCGGTTGCGTTACATTTTAATATCTGATTTTGATTGATCCTTAAGATTATCACTTCCAAAACACAAACTGCCAAACAAACCACCAATGCAAAACTTAATGTGTGCATGGAATGAAACTTAAAATAAACCCATACCGTCCTCTGTTCAGTGGGAGAAGCATTAGCAAGTGCAGAAGCTAAAGCACCAATGGGTATCGGTTGTGAGACTGCAGCATCACGCATTGGTATAATTCCACCAATGTCATACGGAACAGAAACCATGCCCATGCCACTCATGGATGAATCAGCTGCATTGCGTCCCTGAGGGTACCGGTACACCCTCCCACGTGGCAGCATCTAGTTATGTAATGAAAAGGAGTAATTAATCACTCTTGCACACACAGGGAGAGGGTGAAAAGCAGTAATGTTATTGGAATTTGACACATGAAACATGGAAGAATGTTTAAGCATCCTTCGTTCTATGCAAAATAACTAATTTACAACCACTTGAACTTGTTTCATGAATTATATTCAACGCCTTTACCAGTTTTTGAATTTTTAAATAGTTGTCAAGATGCGTCATGATAACTTTCAATTTAATATTATACAAAGAAATAATATCATAAAAACTCTTAGTTGTGGTTATTAACATCCTAATCCAGAATCAAAGACATTTTAAATTAATAGTTGCACTACTGATGATTTTTATGATTTTATCAATGAATATTATAATCATAGTAATGTATAAAGATACATTTAAGTTGGTACAAAATTTTTGTAGCTAAAGCCTAAGGTGTTAGGGGTAGATGTGAAATTTGGAGGAAGAGTATCATGACAAGTTTTTATTTTTCATATCAGGAGATGAAGAATGAAGATGGTTGAAGAAAAAACAAACCTGTTGCTGCATAAGGGGAACAGGCTGCTGGCTTTGTTGACCAGGACCAGTAGTGCGCCTGCCACCTGGGCGTTGACCTTGCTGAACCATTGGCATAAAGAAGTTGGGGATCGGGGCCCCACCAGGTCTCATACCTGGTACAAGTTGTTGCTGATACCCAAATCCAGGCTGTCCAAAAAAGAAAAAAATCATTTCCAAGGAAGTGACAAGTGTAGAATTTCAATTTATTTTGATTAAATTAAATACTTTAACTACTTGTAAATAAATTAACAAAAATTGCTAAGTTCTAAAAAAGTAAAAAGTACTTGTTTCAGATGGGTCAAACCAGTTCACGAGGTTCATAAATCATCTGAAATGCAAACAAATGCATAAAGTTGAGTTAGGGGCTGTTTGTCAGCCTCTTAATCAGCCTCTTAATGGTTCAAATGTCTGAATGGTTCAGCACTTAATGGTTCAGACTGTTTGTTTCGCGAGCACATGTCTGAATGGTTAAGAGATTTACCTCTGAATGGTTAAGCATCATACTGATGCTGAATGGTTAAGAGGTCTAATACTAAATGGTTAAGACATATTATCTAAATTGGTCAGACATTTGTCTTTGAATAGTTAAATTATATACTAGCTCTTAATGGTTCAGACATCTTAATGATTCAGCACTTAATGATTCAGACCTCTTATTGGTTCAGCACTTAATCATTCAGAAGTTGCCAAACAGCCCCTTAGAAAATGCTAGTTATTACTGTAGTTACATATATTTTTTTTAAAAGTCTATCACATTAACTATATATTATAATTTATAAAAAACATAAAGATTAAAAAATTGCTCGTGGCCTATTACAAACTAGCAATTCAAACTATTTGACAAGTAAATTGCTTGCATTCAAATGCATAAAACCTTATACATTGGTTTCTTAAGATTTGATAACCATCATAATCATTTGACTTTTTTTTATCACATCTAATACATAAACTATTTAATAAATTCAAAAGGTATTATAATTAGGAAATGTGTGTTGTGTTACATGCTAACAAAATAATAACTTATCAACCTTGTTAACCAACCCATCTGACCAGCCCATTTTCACACCCCAGCTGAAAAACTACGGTTTAACAATCCACATCAATCTTACAAAATATATTTACAGTGAACACGATGCATGGAGAAAAGATGAATAATGTAATGGGTGGAGAAAAATAGATGTAGGCTGATGACCATATAACAGTTGTTAAAATATAGATTTAGTTTTCTTGATAATAGTTAAAACATTAACTATCATAAAATAAAGAGTAAAAAATTGCTTGCGACTTCACACACGAATAATTATCAACCGATTGACCTGTTATTCAAACAGTTGAACAAAAGCAAATCATAGTAAAAAGATAGAGTGATCAAGAGTTTAAGAAGTGTATAGAGAATATATGAAAAATGTAAGTGAGATTACTTGGGGAGGAATGAAAGTAGGCTGTTGACCATAGAATATTTGTTGACCTAGGCCTGGACCACCAGGGGGGTACATCGACATACGAGGTGCTACAGTAGGTGCCATTGCAATTGGGCGCATCTGTGAAAACTGTGCCTGCATAAAAAAAGACAAAAGTGTCATCAGCCATTTAACTCAAGGGAGAGAGTCATACATCCAAATCAACTAAATGGTTTGTTTGGTTGAAAAGAAAGGGATGGCAAAGGAATGGACAAGTTAATGGTATAGAGGACGGAAAAGAATGATCGGTCTGTTACATGTCATTATCATGATTGGTTAGAACTTAGGGGAGTACAAATAGCCATTCAAGTATGATGTTTAATGTGCAATCTTATTTAACTTATTTACTCTTTCTCATATTCTTTATCACCACTTATGTATAGCCCTATTGTCACATAAGCATTGTTATAAAGGATTCTAAGAGTCCATTCTTTTCTTTATATTAAATATCTAATTATTTTTCAGCATATATTATGATCACACTGGAAACATACCTGCAATCTTGCCCTTCTATCTTCCTTGCGTTGTGCAAGTGCAACATAAAGAGGTTTGCTAGCAACCATCTTTCCATTCATCTCAAAAAGCTATCACATCAAAAAAGAAGTTATTATTTCACACTGAAATTAAAAAAAATTATAATAAAATAAGGGTAACGTAGGTGGATGCCACATTGCCACCCATGTACTAAAACTGCTTTACAGGACCCCAAATATGTATCCAGATTTGTTTATGCCAAATATGGCCGAAACATGACCAAATGCCCTTAATTACATTTAAAGACAGAACACCATTGTATATAGCTATCAATAAGCAAAGATTCAGTGTTGAAAAAAAGCCATGTGTAAAATTTTGTCATATTACAATATTCCGGCATGTTTAGCCGGAATTGGAAAAAAGGAAAGTGGGTATATGCTTGGGCAGCCTGTAAAGTGGTTATAATATAAGAATGACCTGAAGAAAAATATGTGATTTACTTATCCTAAAAATGATTGCTAAAGCTGCGTAACTTACTGCTCTAGAAGCTTCCTCAGAATTGGAAAATGCAACGAAACCTGATCCTTTGCTTGTTCCATTAGGATCTTTCATAACCTGTCAAAAGAAGTAAAAGTATTAGTGCAAATATTAAAGCTTCTTAGATGTAATGACTATGTGGACAATGATGTTTTCAATCCCACAAACCTTGCATGAGGTTATAGTACCGAAAGAAGAAAACAATTCCTTCAGGTTTTCATCATCGATTGTATCATCTAAATTCTTTATGTACAGGTTTAGCCCTTGTGATTTATCAACTGCCTCCTTCATGCTCTGCTCAAATCTTTGTTTTAGTTCTTGTTCCCTCTCTTGTTTTTTTTGTGCTTTTCCAACATACCATTCTTTATTATCAAACTTTTGACCATTTAAAGCATCAACTGCTTTAGCAGCATCATCAGCACTCTCAAAATTAACAAATCCAAAACATTTGGAGTTCCCATCAGTATCTTTCATCACAATAGCACTTGTGACTGTACCATATTCACTAAATATCTTATTCAAATCCTCATCAGTTGTTGTTTCTGACAAGTTTTTGACATAAACATTGGTGAATTTTGACTTGTCAACAGCCATTTCTCGTTCTTGCTTGCGTAAAAAGGGTCCCACGTATACTTGTTTGTCATTTAAAAGCATGCCATTAAGTTTTTCAATGGCTTTTTGTGCAGCTTCGTCACTGTCATACTGCACAAAACCATATCCCTTCGATTGACCTGTTGAATCTGTGGCTATCTTACAAGAGAGAATATTTCCAAATGCGGAGAAAGTGTCATGTAGTGCCTTCTGGTCGATTGCTTTATCCAAATTCTACTTCATTAAAAACATATAAAAAGCAGTTAGTCGGTAAAGAAAACATAATTACAAGGGAATGGTATGCATCCTAATATCATGTTTAGTTAGCATAGAGAAATGGTAATGTAAGTATGCTGACAAGTATTATTAACTTCAGTTAATCCAAAATATCATTTGACATGAAAATACGTCGAAGAAATAATTTTTATAAGTTCATTAATTAAGTTTTCATGTTATAAATTTTACTTCTAGTTAGCACATAATTAACCCCAAAAAATGAGAATTATATTGCAAAAAATGAATTTTGAAGTAAGATTTAACACAACGTGTATGTTGTTATAGTTAATTCTGATTTCTGAAAAGTATCATGAAATTAGATTAGCTGTAGATGGAAGTAATCATGTTCCTTATGAATGGTCCACTCCATTCCTAAATTATTAACAGAAACTTTCTATAATGCAGTAGGAATGATCCATTCCTTTCCACCTTCTATTCCTACATGCCAAACAATACTTAACTTGAATAAGGGTTTAGATACCTTGATAAATATATTTCCAGATCCACTTTTGCGTACACTAGGATCCCGATGAGAGTACATTATTCTGATCGGCTTGCCATTCAGAGGTGTGAAGTTCAGCACCTCCAATGCCCTTGCAGCTGCCAACAATATAACAGAAAGGAATAAGAGAGTATATGTATGCATACCTATCTACATGTGAATGTGAACGTTTACTTTCGACTTACACCATCTTTCCAAAATATCAATGTGACGTTTTATCTCACTTGGGTTTCATTATCAGCAAGAAAAGCACTGATTTCTTATTTCACTTGGGTTCATTATTAGCAAGAAAACCACAATGTAGAAGCATAAAAAACACCTAACTTTTCCCATGAAGGTATTGCAAGATTTATGAAATTATGACATGACTATTCATTATACCACTTATAGCACTAAACTAGTGCTTTTATGTAATAGAAAGTGAAATCTGTAACTGGTGTTACTCTCCATTTAGTGAGAACATTATTTTTGTTTATGAGATTGCATGTAACAAGATCATGGATAGCTTACAGCAAAAGGCCATTATTATAAATTTATAACTAAGCCTGAATACATTGACATATTTCAATGCTAACATTCTAATTCAATTCCCATAAAAATATGACATTTTATTATAAGGTTATAACCTAAGACCATATCAAAAACAAATTTAGAGAGAAAAAGACAATGCTAAATTCAAAAAGAATCGCGTGTCATCGTACTATAAGCAAAGAGTATACTTTTATTTATAAGCACATCAACAGAATTGTTAAACAGCCTTTAACAGAACTACCACTTTAACCTAACAGGTATACAAATCTCCCCTAATGAACTAACACTTCTATTAAGACTTTAAGTAATTAACCAAAATAACTAATCATACATCCATATGTGGTTATCTATTGTATAAAAAGTAAATCAAACATGAGTACATGACACAATAAGAAAATATTGACATAATTTCCATAATTCTATTTCCTTAATAATCCAAAAACCCCTTGACTCAGCATTCGATGGAAATCCTCTTTATCATCCCAACTTACATGCACCATACTGTAAATCAATTATCCAGTCAAATCAATCTAATATATTTCCATTTTTGTTTAACATACATCAATAAGTACACATTATAACTATCAGTAACTCTTTGTGTGGTTCACCTTAGGCATATACAGACAATTATTACCTACAATAAAGTCAGTTACCCACTTACACCTTGCTTCAGCCTATACAGCAATACTTAGTTGCTAACTTGATTAAATGAGCCAATTAATTAAAACAATTTTGTATGTTATGATGGAAGATTTACATATTATTGTGTTTGCTCATATTTTTAAAACCGATGCACTTAAGATAAAAATAATATCTCTAGAAGGAAATGGTCTATAATCGAACTAACCATTAAAAGCTGACTCGAATAATTGGACATACCGATCATAAAACATATCCTAAGATACTTCATTTTTTTTCACTAAAACAAGCCTAGACCCTTGCTCCGCATACCACGTACACATTAAAGGAACCTAAAATTTCATGTATGTAATCAGAAAATCCATCACGCAATGATATAGTTTCCATCTAAATCAACAAACATTCAACTTTAGTAAGAAAACTAACCATCTTGAGGATTCGCATAATTGACATAGCCATAACCAAGCGACCTACGAGTCGACAAATCTCTGCAAACTCGAACAGACACAACCTGGCCTAACTGATTAAACAGATCATACACCTGCGAATCGGTCACATTCCACTCCAGATCCCCAACGTACAGCGAAGTCGGCACAAACTGCTGACCATCAACAGGAACAGGAGCACCACCGACAGCAGCACTCACCGCCTGAGCTTGAACTTGAACCGGAGTTGCCATTTCAAAACCCTAGGGAACAATTAACTTCTTCCCCAAACAATACTCTGATCTTTTTTGTGCTTTTTTTAACTTCCCTCTCCCCTTATTGCTGTAAATCAATACATAAACTAGCTAAAATAGCCTGCAAATTCGAGATAATTGAACTCCGAACGAAGCGAAACGTGTAAACCCTAGAATTATTTGATTTTTTGTTTGTTTTTGTTTTTTTGTGTTGTAGTTGGAATTGAAAAGGTGAGATAGAGAGGAGGAGAGGGAAGGATAGATAGATAGATAGATATAAGGATAGATTAGTTCCGACCAGAGAGCCGCTGTATCGCCGCCGAGGCACGGCGGAGGACGGAGGAGATGAAGATGTATTGGTGGAGAACTGAGGTTTGAAAAGGAGTGTTTGGGAAGGTGGGTAATTTGGATATAAACCGCGGGCTGCAAGTTGAGGGGTACGGGGACGCGTGTGGTTTGATGTGGGACCCGTGGATGTGTGTCATATTACGAACCCTTTACGGTTGAACTTACGAGGAAGCGGAGCCAAGTATCTCCGGTGGTTTATTCATATCGGTTAATGGCTCTTGTAGCATTTATTTAGGGACAACGGGGCACCGTCGTGGCTACTGCCCACAGCGTTAAACGGTGCCGCCGCCACAACCTATGTGTACCACGCCACAACGATGAGTGTACATCGTGTGAATTCAAACGTCGGTTTCAATCGTGTGGCATGAGTGTCATTTTCAATCGTAATTGTGTAGTAGATTGTGACATGACGATATGACGTGATATGATAAGATTTGATTAGTGGGATTCATAGTGCAGTATTAATGTTTAACATGAGTACACCCTCCGTCTTAATTTTTTTTAATATCAACGGGTTGGATCTCTAAAATGCTTGGAAGGTGATCCGCTTTTTGTTATGAATATAATTTTTACTCTTTAATCAATAATCTAAAGTGCATCACAATTGAAAGAGCTCGTAATTTATATTACTAAGCTAAAAGGTTATGAACAACCTATATGTTTACGTATTGGACCATTTTATTATTCAAATTCAATGTTTTAGTTTAAAGTTAAGTATTCAATTATATATGTATTGTGTGCGAGTGTGCAACTATTTGGTGTTGTCCACCACCTTCCTTTGGAAATGTGCGCAACTCACACACAAAAAGTAGTATATACCCATAAGAAATACTCCAACTATAAGTTGGTACAATACACTTTCATTTTTTCTTATTCATTTTATTTTATCCTCAAAAAGATTTGTAGTCACCTAGTCTTATCACCAAGTTTGGTTACAAACACACCAAACGATTGCGATACGACTCTAAGATTGCCTTAGAACTGGTTATTAAAAATGCCACATTCAGCTATCATTCTAAACAATTTAGAACTTTCAATTTGAATGGATCGTATAAGCTTACACTTTCATGACTTCGTCTGGGCAAAATGTCTTCATATAACTTGGTGAATTATGACCGTAGCAAACTTTTCGTTCTGCTCCCATGTAAGAGAGCATATCCATGTGTTTTAGAAGATGGTGGTGCTTATAAAATAGAGAGATATCATTGTTTTTAATATGCATTCTGAAAACTTCATGTGTATTTTTTCTAACTTAAAATATTTATATTTCTATAAACCCTAACCTCTTCAGTATTAATTTTTGTATATGAGAAGGTTGTTCGGCCTATATCAATCAAAACCATTAGTTACATATTGTATTTCAATGCATAATCATATGATGTTATGATTACATATGAATGCAAAGCATAAATATAATATCTAGTTACATAATATATTAGTCTCACCCCCATTGTATGCGATCGCATGATCATGTTTCCTTTAATGTTTAATAATGTCAGTTAATACGATTACGAATAACAATTCTTAATTTTAATAAGAGATATGTAAAGTTTATAATCGTTATTAATTTTTTTTGTTAAATGAGTTAAACAAAAAAAACGAACAAAGCTATTGATTATATTATAAAATTACAATCAATTGATAGTTTTTGTGCCACTTGGCCAAGTGGTAGACATAATGTCTTCCTTGCGCAGATTAGTGGTTGCCGTAGTTCTCTCCTAAATTAACGTGCGCGGCCCGATGTTTTGAACTTTTGATCCCTTTGTGGATGATTTCAATCTTTTCATTTGGTATTTCTATCATGGAAATTGATAGTTGCTAAATGCTCTTCCACATAAGTGACTTGAAATTACCAAGCTATTTCTTTCTTTTATATATTCTCCAATTATTTCCTAAAATTTCTAACTTAATTAGATCCAAAAACGAAGTTGGCATACTTTTATACCCGAAGATAGTGGGCTGACAAAGTTGGAAATACTTTTAAACAAAAAGAATATGACATAATTAAAGTCTTTTCGCAACTAATATGTTTTACATTCATTTCAACTACTCTACCGACAATAATTTAAAACATCAAACTATAAGAAAGTAATAATGTTATCTATATTCCTCTCATACTCTTACATAATGTCTATTAATAGAACTTTGAAGTATATTATTTAGAGAAATAACTGGAAAATAATATAATGAATATTACTGATAAGATAAACTGTAACTTAATTGGTACGGATATATTCCATCAAATCAAATAAAACAACAAATAAAATGCAATTAGCATTAGATAACTAAACATTAGTTGTTTAGGATTTCAAAATGTATAGTTGTACGCTAGAAACAGTCCCTTTATATATTTTATTTAATAGCATGTTCTATAAATTAGAAGGTCAAAATTACACATTGTTCTTTCGTTTCACTTAGTAAAATATAATCCTTGATTTGGAATTATTAAATCATCTATCAATAGTGACAATTTTAATAACTTATATACAAAAAGTCAAAAACTATAACTTAATATGACAAATTTACTAGTCTAACAAGATAATAAGATGGAATTATAATTCGGTCTAACAAGACCCTATTTATTTTTTGGGAACATTATGTTAATAATTTACTAGTCTCGTATAAGATTTTTAAAACAGTAGAGTATAATAATAGTTAAAAGGAGAATTTTAAATACATATAAAGTCCTTAGAAAATAGAAGTCAACTATATAAACGATTAATGTAATAAAGTTAACAAATTGACTGGGTCTTCGTAATGTACAATATGAATATCTCAAAAGATAAAATAATACTTCCTACATTCATTTCTTATTAATTTCCTTTAAAAAAATTTAAAGTAGTATAACTAATTTATTGAAATAAAAACCATAAATAAGACAATGTTAGCCGTTCGTCGGCATGATTGAATCTTCAATGGCTTATGAGATGTTGTTGTCACTTGATATGGGTGAAATCATGGTGAAAGAAGCATCAATAATCGCCTCAAAAACATCCAAACAATGAAGGAAAAGAGTTAGGTTTAAAACTCTAGAGTTATCTTTAAATAATAATTGAAATCTCAAAAAGTTCAAAGACGATTGGTAGGCATCATAGTGCGCTAGGTCCTCTCAAATTTCGGGTTTTCACCTGCAATGCGTTGGTATCATACACTATGTGTTCATACAAAGCATCATCGATGGGTTTTTATTTTAAGCTATTTTACTTTATGTCACTTGGTCTTCACTTGTATCACTTCCACTTTTCCATTAATCTTCTATGCACATATTAAAACGTGTAAATTGTGATTTTAAACTCCAAACACATCAACACAAATAAAACTCAAATTAATCTCCTTTTATATTAATAAACTCATAAGAATATGAAATTAACTATGTTAAGTATCAAACAAAAAAAACACCATCAAAATACTTGTAATCTACTATTCATAAAGTTCATTTTTAATATAGGATGATGTATGATTCATTTTTGTTGGTTTTAATCTAATGTCACTGCCTCTCAAGTGAAAGTTGATCAAATCATGTAATATCAAAGTTCTCATGTACATCATATTATCTTTATAGGGAAGGGTTTATAAAAAAATCAAGGGTTTATAAAAAAATCAAAGGTTATGCGAAAATTAAATAAAATCACAAAAACATTGATATAATTGTTATCTTTTTTGTACTTTTAAATGTTAAAAGAGCATTTAAATATTTATTATATATATATATATATTAAACCTAAATATGGGAATGAATATTACTACGTGTACGTAACACAATTTCAAATGAAAATCATTACGTATACGTAAGCTATGCTTGATGGATACGTAAAATTATGTTACTTTTTTCATCTAATCCCTACCATTATCTAAAATCACACACACATATAGAGACAATAGGTAGAGATAAAACATTTATAAAACATATGATATGCTTCATTGTTTTTTTTTGTTTTCACATAATTTTATAGTTTCTTATAGTTATTCAACTCTGTTCGTATTTATACATAAACAAAATCTTTTGAAACCACATAACTGGGTGGAATTCATGACAAGGAGACTACATAGTCCGTTAGGTTCTTTAACATCAAATTTCACATTCTCCTAATTCTTAAGAATTATAAATTATGATAATCAAATCCTCAACCTTTTTTTCTACTAGGTGGTAGACAAAGTACATTAAAATAATATATATATATATATACACAATATATATACACACACTAATAAACCTTTATATTTTTTACACATGGCATTACCACATTCACTTTTTCATTTATTTTCCCGTCTAAACTAAATATTTCATTTTAAAAATCAAATAACGAATTTCCAATTTTTTCTCTTTATTTTATAAATCTAAGTTTTTATTAAATCAACAATATTAAAAGACATTTTTCATTAAAAAAAAGTAAATACCTTGATTAAAAAATACACGCTTTCAAAATCAAAATTTTCTAAAACTATGATTTTTTTCTAAAACAACGAGACTTTTGTTAATAATAAAATTATTTTAAAATCATTCTTTTATATATAAAATAATTTTATAAAACAAACCGAAGTCTTTAAACAACAAAATATAGATAAAAAATGAAATATTTATCAAAACAATAACTTTTTATAACAAAAGTTTTATAAATAATATAAATATTTTATTAATTAATCAAAGTAACTACTTATATATAATTTCATTTATATTTTATATTTAAATAATGTTTTACAGTTAATTATTATTCATTAATAACTATTTAATAAGAGGGAACGTGGAAGACGGAGACGACTTATGGCATAGCTCGAATTCTTCCCCCCTGTATCTCAAATCAATAGCAACTTGTTCTTAATAATTACTAATTAGCTTCTTAACGCGTTTGACTTTTCAAAACGTTTCAAGTCAACGGTAATTCTAACCATATATAACGAATTACATACATTATGCTCTCAAATTAAAGTTTTTAACAGCAAACAATCTTAAATTCATCGTTCTTCAATGGCGACTCAGGGCATCCACGGCAATCTCCTTGAAGTCACTGGTATGTCACTCACTCTTCAGTTTCAATCGAATCTTCATGAGTTAACAAGCATTAAACATCATGAAAACTGTTTCAGCTGTTGTCAATTGCTTCGGATTTGTGAATTATTCGATCGATTAACGAACTAATTTCGGTTTCTCGTGTGTAATTTAGTTGTTAGCTGCAGTAAATTGAAGGACACTGAATGGATTTCACGGCAAGATCCTTACGTTAGTATCGAATACGGTAGCAGCAAATCGACCACTCGCACCTGCACAGGTCACATCTCTCTTCATCATCTTTTTGTATATGTGCATATAAATCATGAACTGTTCGTAAATTCTAGAAGATTTGGATAGTGATTCATCATTCATTGCTTGATTTGAGTATTGAAATCGGTGTAGATGGAGGCAGGAACCCTACATTCCAAGAGAAATTCGTTTTTACCCTAATTGAAGGGTTACGAGAGCTGAATGTATCTGTTTGGAACAGCAATACAGTCACACATGATGATTTCATCGGTAGTGGAAAGTAATCACTCTTCTAGCATCTTCTGTTTGTTTTTTTCTTTTTTTGATGGATCATCAGTTTCATTTCAAGTAAATTGACAATTTTGGTATTAGGATTCCATTGGCAAAAGCTCTTTCTCAGGGATATGATGATAGTAGCTGGCCATTACAAAGCAAGACCGGCAGGTATGTGTTTATTGCAGTTTACGCATTTTATATAATTAACCATGTACATTAAACATTCTTCAAGCAAAGATCATATAGCCCAAATCGACTACAAGTTAAATAAGCTATGACTCTCTTTAGATCGTTCTGTAGAATTCTGGTTGCTTCGAGCTCTATTTATAAAACTTTGAGTTTGGCTCGTAACTAATTTTATAAGCTCGAATTTAGCCCTGGCTTCACTAGTTTATTGTTACTTAACGTTCAATGTTCCATTTATGTAATGTATAATCACTTGTATGTATATCTATAGGTTTAGTTTTCTATGTTAACAGTTAATCTTATCATAACTATACATAATTACATATTATATTGAATAAAAAATATTATATGGTATAAATACTAAGATTGTTTAGCCACACAAGCTTTATTTAACTCTACATATGGAGTTCAAACCCCTTTAAGCTTGGACCCAGTAAAATTTCTAATAAGCTGATCTAAAGTAACTAACATAACTCATTTACACCTCTAGAGACCGTTGACTTCTCTTTTGAGTTTTGAATCTGTTGATACTTGATAGTTAATCCGCAATCAACAAGCTCGACAAAAGTCATCAAAAAGCCTTTTAATAAAGTTTTGACTATGTATAATTGGTTGTATATATGATATTATTGTTTTTGAAGACGTAAACTACATATTTAAACTTTATAAAAGTATATATGAAATTAATCTAAATTTGTTTATGTTTTCATATTAAAAGATTTAAAGATACAAAGATGAATTAATGATATAGATCTCTGATGGAAAGTTGACTTATGGTGTGTTATACAGACATGCTGGAGAGGTCCGAATGATAATGCATTATACTAATGGCAATGTAAGTTCCATTAATGCTTCATAGTTACTCTTTTGCCATTGATACTTCCCAGAACTAAACAAAGTTTTTGTTATCCTTTTCCAACAGAAACCACCAAAAGATTCTGCTGAGAAACCATCAAAAGGTTTTGCACCATCGGCACCATCATATGCAACGCAGAACGCACCTCCAGTGGCCATGTACTCCACACCACCACCGGCATATCCTCCATCGGGTGGTTCATATCCTCCACCGTACCCTGCCTACCCACCTAATTCAGGTGTTTATCCCCCGGCACCATCCCCGCCTCAGCCAAACACTTATCCTCCTCCGCCGTATCCACCAAATCCAGCTTATGGATCACATTATCCCCCAGGTAACGCCCTAATTAATAAGCATGTAAATGAACTAAAGATACTCTTTTGTTTGTAAGTTCCTTAAAAGAATATGTTCATGTTTGATCGTAGATATTCTAAACGGACATTAATGGAAACACAAATTAAGGATATAAGCAAACACAAATTAACACTAACTTAAAAGTAAACAACAATATCAAAATTGAATTCGAAATGCCATCATCAGATGATGTAATAATATCCACTTAATTAAGTACGAACCGTGTTCAAATTAAAGTCTAACCAACATGAGATGATTCAATAAGGTTAGTAATTACAACGAACTAATAAATTGGAATGAACATGTAAGGGAACGGATGTAAACGCGAGATCGAATGTAAAGAGGTATGTATTTATATTCTTTCGTTTGATTAACGAATAAAACTTTCATTTATTTTCTTTCTTTTATCAACAAAACAAACATAGTCAAAAAATAAGCAAACACATGCATAGCAAACTTGTCTTATAATTAACGGTTCACCGAATTTCTCCTAAATTTCCAAGCATAGTTAACAATTCTGTAAAGAATTTATCGTTGTAACAAAATTAATTTTTATGCTTAAGAATAATCTTACTGAATCTTCATTTGCTTTCTTTATCAGGCTCTCCGTTCCCTGGGATGTATCCTCCACCACCTTATTGATGCACACGTGTCGGCGACAAACTCATATCCGGCAATGAATCTTAATATAATCTTCTATTGATGTTATTCTTTTATATAAAATAGAAAAATAAAAAATATTTTGACAAATCATGTTATAGTTTAGAGTTCTATTTGTCAAATATGTTTTTTAAAGTTATAAAATAATATAATTTCATTACAAACTGTTAAGATATTAACCATTATGTCATTCGCATACGTCATATCAAGTAGTTTAAAATTTAAATAAAAGATTCATTTAAAGAAGTTTCTAAGATTTTTGAGGAGTTGGGGGTCCGTTTTTTATGGGATACTACTAAAAAATTGGACTAGACTCTAGTGCCCATGAAGACAGATTTACATGGACTGCTACGAATAATATGTCAAATGGGCCAATTTTTTTATTACAATTTGAGTCAAAATGCTAATGGATTAATAGGTAAAGCTGGGCTGATTCTATATGTATATCTCCTTTAATTAAAGAATAATATATTAAACTTTTATTGATAGTTTTAAAACGACTAACTTACATAAGTACTACTACAAATGACTCTTAGCTCAAGTGGCTATGATAAGAAACCTAAAAATCTTATAAAATAGGTGAATATCTTGAGTTCAAGTCCCACATGTAACAAAAATAAATAAGACCTCCAGGTGGAGCAGGGGTTCGCCAGAGATCAGTGGCCCACACATACACACACACATAAACCCTAAGCACTACGGGTTCAAGTCCCGTTTGAAAATTGTCTCAGTTTTCGTATTTTAGTAATAAAAATGATCAGGTGGGTCAGTGGTCCGTTAGAGATCCAATTAGACGTTAAAAAGAAACTTAAGTACTACTCTTAAATCTATACCTTCATTCATATTGAAACTTAAACACTCAACCATCTGAGGAGATGCATCTTTCCAACATATTTTAATGCCGCTCGACATAGGCGTTTGGTATTAAACCTTATCACATAGTTAACAAACTTTGGTTGCCATAAAGTATAAATCATCAAGTCATACACCATCCAGCCAACCGAATTTTTTTATTAATAAGGGTATTCATTACTATTGCTATATTATGCTATGACTTCTCAAATTGTTGTTAGTATTGTAATTAAACAAACATGTAAAAGAATCTATTATGACCCCATAATTATTGTAATTAAACAAACATGTAAAAGAATCTATTATGACCCCATAATTAAGGAATTATGTTTCATCAGTGACCGAGTTCAAACTCAATTTAGATCGTCAAATGTTAGATTATAACACAAGATTATTTTTCCTTGGTTGTGTGTGTTGGGGAGGGGGTTATGTACGGAATGGTGGATCTAAAGTAAGAAACATGAGTGTTACATGATGCCGGTATATATTTTTTGTGTTTATGTGGTATCCGGTGGTATATTGTTATGTGTAATATAAACCCAAAATTCAAATTACACTGATTCATTAATTACTTTCAAACGGCAATACCAATTAAGAAAACCTTGTTTCCATATACCTACTGATACAATAATACACACAAATACACAATATACTATTTTATTCACCTAACATTGTTGAAGATTGTAATTATTTTTCTGCCAAAGGAACATGTGCAACTTTTATGAAATTGATTACGTAAAACAAAGATTCGTTAGTGACGTAATTAGTAATTAAGATGTGGTTCCTCTTAACATTTATTGTTCGTACATGTTCAAAGTGTCCACCACAATGTAAGGCCCATTGTCTCCCTTTTCACGTGAACTACAAAGTTGTTAGCCCTTCCTAAATATAATATATTATCAAGTTTTAATTTAATGTTATAATTCATATCAATATTATTTGTCAGAGCTAATTGCATCAAATGTTTTTTATTGACCTGCCTAAGAGCTTTGTAAAGCACACCTTACGAGCTTACATTTTCATTGAGAGTGTGCGTTTGTAAAATAGCCAACAGACTCGTATGAAGAAGACCTTTAGAAAATAAGTTTAGAAGATCGTGATAGGATTATGATTTGAGAGAGAGAGGATATATTTAGAGATTATTGAGGTATTAATATATTTTATTTAAACTCTTTCTAGTTTCTACCGAGGGAGTTCTTGGTAGCCTTAGCTTATGTAATAAAAGCCATTCCAAGCAGTTGCATTGAAGTTAAATGCCCCTGAAAGTGAAATCCTTTCGTAAGGGCACTTATGGGCGGATTTCGTGAGAGGGCAAGAGAGGAAATGAGGATAGAGTGTGTGATACCTTTGAATGTGAGAAGATAGAAGGAAATTATATTAAAAAATATTGTTGTTAGAGTATACGGTGTGCCCTTGAATGCCCTTTGAAATCTTTGCATCGTAGGTAGTCTAAGGACATCTATTAAAAATGATATTTAGGTTATTAAAGTATAAATTACTTTTTGTTTATATCGATGAGAACATACATATTACATGTCATAGTTAAGATATAATTGATATATTTATGTTGAAATTATTAATTTTTATCATTAAAGTTATATGTAACTTTACTGTATTTATTTTATTTTGAGTAACTAGAATTGTTATGCAAGGTAACGCAAGATTTTTATACATGAATGCCTTCAATATAAATAATAATAATTTACATGAGCTATCTTCAATAAAACCCTAACCTTTGAAATACATGAGCGTTAAATCTGCATATCTTTTTTTTCTTATGCCTGTAATATTATATATATATATATATATATATATATATATATATATTGGCTCAAAAATGATTCCCGCCTAGAACTAAAAATAAGTAAACACGTTACACGTGTAATGTTTTTTTAACGATATAATCTATGATTTAGATCTCGATCATGTCTTTATCTCACATATATATATTTTCTAATAGGTTTTTTATAAGTTCAACATGTGTATATTGACATCTGGTTTATGATGTTACTATGCTAATTTGAGAGAAACATAACGAAGACCCTTATATTATATCAATAGATGATTATATAAATTTGTTTTTAATCGAATTGAATGTTAATGTAATTCATGATATGGTATGTTTATATACAAAGATAGAAGAAATGTTCACCTACATTCTATCATTTCTAAATGCTACCAATAAGTTTGTTATAAATCAGTTTCATCGGGTTTGATTATGGTATAATATAAAACGATTGTATACAGTTATCTAGTGATTAAACTAATTGAAATTGGTATTTTAGCATTACCATAGGGACTGAACGTTTTATTTCATTTTTGTTTAACCTGTATAGAATTCCAGACCGATTGAGACCCTTCGACCCTCTTCGGCTTTGTATTAAGATTTAGACGGTTGCCGGTTAGGTGCGGTTCCGACCCAATTCACAGCCCAAAAATGAAAAAGAAATTAGGCAGACAAATCGGACTTTATCTTAGTTACTTCATTTGTGAATGTTTTATGGTTATGGGGCAAAAGAAACAAGAAGAAATGAAAAGGTCGTGTGCGTGGGGTCCGACCTTCATGGTTTCGCCCCGCCAACGAAACTCACTGCTGAATCACACCCATGATCCATCCGGTATTCACCCTTTTGTAAACATTTATTGCCTTCAATAAAATAATAAAATTAATACTTTAAAAGTAACAAATTAATAAACTTTTACTAAATTCATTTATGAGATTTAAGCCATGTGTTTGAAAGTCGCAAGTGCAATTGTCGGTCTCGTTGGTTTAATGAACAGAAGAACAAAGGAAGCCCGAGAAAAATAGTTGGAAACTTTGTTGATGTTTGTCTTGTTTTCTTGTTTTCTTAAATTTTTAGACCTAACTGATTGAACTGAAACCTTAGGGGTGTGGTTTCTCTTTTCAACCCAAAATATAATTTGTGTGTTTGATTACAATTAGTTTTTCTTCTCGCACTATGTGGCAGGGTCTGGTCTTTTTCACGCACGCAACGCTACGTTACTCTGGTCATTATCTTTTTGGCTTGTGGGTTTTTCTGAGCCAAAGATTTTTCTATGAGTAGTCAGGATAGAGGTAAGGGATAACTCATCTCACATCGACATCTTTCTGGATCCTACTATATGAGTGAAATTTTCGTTTATCGCTTATTCGTTTGTATATTCTTTTGGCAAGTTCTTAAGAAGCCATCGGTCCAATTTTTTAAGCAAATAGTTAGGGAATTGACAACTCTCTCATATATAGATTTTTTTTCTGCAAGTTAATATCTTTTATAATGACATGTTTCAAATGTATAGATGACACCAAACACAAAAGACAAAAAATAAAAAATAAATTCGATCCCTTTATAAAAAACATATTCCAAATTTAAAAAAGCCACAAAAGTAAAAATACGCAAAAGAAAAAGAGGAAATTAATATCTTATTAGAAATATAATGAATCTATTCATATAACTTTTAGCTCTGAAGTTGATACTCATATATCAACTTAGTTAACCATGATTATAAAATCAATTAACCATGATTATAAAATCAATTAAGCCACAAAAGTAAAAATACCAAAATAAAAAGAGGAAATTAATATCATATTAGAAATATAATGAATCTAATCATATAACTTTTATCTCTGAAGTTGATTATCATATATCAACTTAGTTAACCATGATTACAAAATCAATTTTGGTAAGTCGGTTAATAACAAAATCGTTCCATCCACATGAACAACTTACTAGACGCATTATGTTGTATCGTACCACACGAGACCTTAAATCGCACTTTGTTATCACGAAGATCCATTATGACATATAATATCCACTCACGTACATTCATGTTATGTTGTTTTCCTATCACATCTTTTATTAATGTTTTGTAATTATTACATGAGAAATGAATAGTAAAGTTTCATTTGTTTATGTTTTGAAACATCTTAGTCTTACTTTTTATCTATACATTATATTAAGCATATAAGATGTGTATTTTAAAATACCATAAAATTAAGAACACTTATCAAATTCAATACATAAAAGCATTCATAACCCGTTTAGTATATGTATGTGAGTGTAATCCTTAAATTATATGAAATGACTATGAGTAATTGTGAGTGATTGTGAGTGGATGAGAGAGAAATGTTATTGTTCAATATGTAAATTTAAAGAATTGTTGTTCAACCTTATAATTTTTTTTAATATTTTTAAAAATTGTTATGAGTGTAGAAGAAAAAAAAAGTAATGATGAAAGTATAAAAAATATTATTTAATTAAAAAGATGAGGAGAAAAATTGTATTTTTAGTGTAATTATATGGATAAATATAAATAATGAGTTGTGAATGCTTTAAGATACAACTAATTTTTAGGGTAAAATAGTATTTATAACATTATTTACACATTACCCCTTATAATTAGTTACATAATAACCTTACACTTACTAATATTTGCATAAAATTTTATATAATCAACTCATAAACCAAAAAAATTTAATATATTTTAACATTTCAGTTGTATCTTTTAATCTATCATATTTTTGAAAACATTTTGAGACTACAACATAACTCATGTTTATTTTTAAACGTTTTTGTGTAAATTTTTTGCCGAAACGATTTGTATTTTGTGAGATACAATAAGTTAATGTGTATATACAAGTATTCATGCAAAACTCATTTATTTGGTGTTTCAAATTTTAGCTTAGAAAAAAGATAATAAACTTTTGTAAAACTATTACAAAAATAACAAAATATTAAATGCACGTGTCAATTTAAAATGTCGTCCCGCCGCATTGCGCGAATACCCTTCTAGTATATATATATACATGTTCTTCGAGAAGGCGGTGATTGTGTGATCTTAGAGTTTAACCTCCGATTTTTTTTTATTTTCTATTTATGTCTTTATCCATTAAAGTTTCGCAAGTAAACTATTTATAATGAAGTCTTATTTTTTCATGTTTGATCACTAAAGTTTAGTATATTTAAGTTTTGCAACAAAACTTTGATTTAATGGTTTTTCGACGAGCCAGACGCATAGTTTACCAAATTAACAAAGTGTTGCGTGTGAGAAAAATGACCAGACTCCCCCACGTAGGCGGGATAAAAAAACTAGTTCAACACCATATTAACTTCTTGTTGATGTTAATACAATCTTATTTGACGGTAAGTTGAGAATGTATACAAATCATCTAAACCTTAATGATTTTAACGGATAATGTTAAAATATAAAGTAACATTAGCAACATACAATACTTGACTGTACTGCGTATTTTCATGATAAATTTTTTATCAGAGATTAATATCCTGTTTAAAATATAAATACTGTATACACAAACATACAATGTAATTGGCTAATTGCCTAGTTTGAGCTTATCCACTAAGATCTTCCACTTTTAGGAAAACACGCTAACACACCAAATCCATGTTGTGATGCATAAGTTGTATTATGTTGTCAAAAATGGTCCCTAACTTAATAAGTTCTTAACATGGTGTCAACGTTATTAACTTAAACAAAGACGAGAACATTTAACCATTTGTAACATATTTAACCTAACATTGTTGAGAGGATTAAAATTATAGTACTTCGAAGTGTTAAATTTGTTTTGAACGACTGATTGGATCACTAACGCATTACTGACTCATCCGATCATCTTCATTACTTAGGTATGCAACATGAGATCACTTTCAGAAGAAAACGTATCATAGGTGAGCTAAAGAAATATTTCTGACGTAATCTGAAACTTTTTATTATTATTTTATTTGAGACTTTAACCCAAAAACTCTTTTTGTTATTAAAATCTTAAAATACATTGCCTCAATCAAATTAAGCTAAAGATCATTAGTGCTCGAAAACGCTAACTATATTGATTTATGAGAGAAAAATATTGTCAGTCAAGGTTGTTCCAACTATGATAATGAAATAATGTATCCTGACATTAAATGCAAAGTTTATGTACTAATCTTTAATCAACATTACATGATTAAAACAGAAACCAGCAATCAATAATATTACACTCATTATACCAACTAAAAATACGACTAACTAATTAAGTAGTAATAAAATAACAAAACACAGAGTAAAATTAAATACTATATAGCACAAATATGTTATAATTACATGAGTGATTTGTTTCTAAATAAAATGTAAAAAATAATATTATATATGTTGCATCCTATCCACCGAAAACAGTGTGTATAAATATAAAGAAAGGACAAGCGTGACACCCGCTCTGATACTCTCACTTCCTTTTTCTTTCTGCATTCTCTCTGATTCATACATACACATAGGGACCGCTTAACCTATACGTATACACAGATAAACCATCACTCTTCACTCTTCACTCTTCACTCTTCACTCTTCACTCTTCACTCTTCACTCTTCACTCTTCACTCTTCACTCTTCACTCTTCACTCTTCACTCTTCACTCTTCTAGAGAGAGAAACAACTAGCTCTTCATATCAACACACACATGGATCATGAATCTTAACTTCTGTTGGATCTTCTTTCTGTAATAATCACCATACCGAATGGCCATTTTATCACCATATTCATCTTCTTTCTTAGATACACTCTTCTGCAACGAAGAAGAAGATCATCCATGGAGTCTTGATGATCATGAAGATGAAGACGATGAAGATGGTGATGAATTTACACATACCACCCTCACAGATTCGTCTGATCTTCATTTTCCTCCTTTGGATAAGCTAGATTTGTCATGGGAACATGAGGAGCTTGTGTCTCTTTTCACCAAAGAACAACAACAGCTAAAGCAAACCCCTTGTACTATTGCTTTTGGCAAAACTGGTCCCTGTGTTTTTGCTGCTCGTAAAGAGGCTGTTGATTGGATCTTGAAGGTCAAAGGTTATTATGGGTTCAGACCACTTACAGCTATTTTAGCTATTGATTATCTTGATAGGTTTCTCTGTAGCCTCCATTATCAGCAAGATAAACCATGGATGATTCAGCTTGTTGCTGTTAGTTGTCTCTCTTTAGCAGCTAAAGTTGAAGAGACTCAAGTGCCACTGCTACTAGATCTTCAAGTATGTAACCTTACACTGGTACTTTTTGCATATAAACCTGTACCCTGTTGTCAAAACCATACATTTCTTCATAATTTATCTGGGGTTTCAAAATCTTTGACTGATTGAAGTGGGATTTTGTGTTTCTTGAATCCATATTGCAGGTGGATGACAGTAAGTTCTTGTTTGAGGCCAAAAACATACAAAAAATGGAGCTTTTGGTGATGTCAACATTGAAATGGAAGATGAACCCAGTGACGCCAATCTCATTTCTTGATCACATTGTAAGAAGGCTTGGGTTAACTGATCATGCTCATTGGAATTTCTTCAAGAGATGTGAAACCCTAATCCTTTGTTTAGTCTCAGGTAATTTGAATGGTCAACTTAGATCTGTTTGACTTTTAAAGAATATGAATCTGTTTGTTTGTTTGTTAAATTCTTATGTTGTTTCCATTTTGGTGTTGCTTTTGTTTCAAGATTCAAGATTCGTGTGTTATAAACCATCCGTATTGGCCACAGCCTCAATGCTTCGTGTTGTAGATGAAATTGATCCTCCCAATTCCGTTGACTACAAAAGTCAACTTCTGGATCTTCTCAAAACCACTAAGGTTTGTCTTCTTTGGCCCATCCACTATCGTTTATTAATTACTGTTTAATGTACAACTCTTAATGCGTATGGTATAACATCTGGTCCAACAAATGATAGCAAAACTGCTAAAGTACTTGTTTGAAAAAGTCAGGGTAAACAACACACTGCCTCATTTGTGAGTTTATCATGCTTTATACATGTATTTTATGCATGCAAATTTGTACTTTAACAGAAGGGTAATTTTGTCCTTTTTTGTTGGTCACTTGTTAGACCATAATGTACATTAGTACATCTAATAAGTAGTAACTACTTTTGACTTTGCCTGATGTTTGGTCAAGATCGTGCTGTTGGATATATTTGACACAAGTTACATACCAAAAAGATCATAATGCATGCATACATGAGTTGTACTTACATGCATAGTTGTTTGTACACAGGACGACGTAACCGAGTGTTACAATCTCATTATGGATAACCGCAACAAACGCAAACATGATGCAATCGAGTCAACAACGTATCCTATGAGTCCGGCTGGCGTGATTGATTTCACTTGTGATGAAAGTTCAAATGATTCATGCGAATTCAACGATCATAAGTTCCATGAACCATCGTTCAAAAAAACAAGGATCGATCAACAGTTTGGGTTCGGGTTTGGTTCGCTTATAAGCTTGAATCGCGGGTAGTTGTATCCCACATGCATGCTATTAATAGTACAGTCCACTACTAAGTATAAACGACTGTGTAAAACTATAGGCTAAAATGACCAACTGTAGTCGATATGTATGCCGTTATGGTTGGTCAGTTTGTGTATGGTTTTAGGTCGTTTTTAATGTGAGATAAATTAAATTGGGTATGTGAAGTCTTTTTCAAGCAATGGACGTATATTTATTGTTGATATTGAGAATTAAATTCATGGGATATATGGACACATAAAAGCAGCTTCAATTCATTGATATATTTATGTTGTCTAGTTCTCATAATTGTCGTGTGACAAATGGTCCACTGCTTTTTATGGCTAGATATAGCTGGCATGTAGTGCACACCATGCACGCATTAGATGGTGCCAAGAAAAGCAGGTATTTCAATTTTGTGGAGCTAACTTTTACTCACTTATAATATTTTTATTTTTATTACTAATAATAATACTGAAAACATATTTTATCATACGGATGAATAGTAATGTATAAATTATTTTAATACACTCGTATATGTTTTATCGTACTGACTGAGCATATGTATATGACTTTGAAGAAGATACACATGCAAGTACTGATACTCGCATACCATGTGAAGTTTCATGTAGTTGCCATAAGGCTTCGTCATGTCTATCTTCCTTTTACAATGTTATCTTCCTTTTACAATGTTTTTGTTTTAGAGGTTGTTAATGTATCTTTATATTATCTTTACAAGTTTATATTGTAAATGTTGTAGCACGAAATGTAATCTAAATGCTCAGTGGAAGGTTGTGACATTATTTGAGTTGGTATTTCAATTGTAAGAGTTAAAGTTTTTTTGAAAACAACAAAAGTTCAAATGAATTTAGGAGTAGTTCATAAGTTTTCAATATGAAGTATTCTTGTTAAGAAAGTGAAAGATTGTGACTCGTGACATATACATCATAAAGTGCTTGTGTATCTCTTTTATTTTATACTTGTTTTGTATTTATCTTAAATATAAATATTTTGACGTTTTAATTCTTTTATACAAAAATCCAAATTTAAAGACTAGGTTACCTTATTTCGGCTTGTATACCATTAGCAGATCTATTGTATTCTAATAATTTTATATTAAACGTGTTCTTAAACTTTTTCCCCATCAAAGATGGACACGTGTCATAAGCCCTTTTGCTCCATCTCACCATCCATCTTTTCAGGGTTGCTCGAATATCTTGAGACATCGTTATTATGTACTTTAACTTTCCAACTAATATTTGATTTAAATATATATTTTTTTATATTTTTAGTCGTTTTTGTGAGTATTTTACTGTTTCAGGGCAACTACATATATAGTAAAGTAAATTGACATATATGATTTTAAATCTATTTGTTTTGGCATCTAATATTAAGACACATCCAGTAATAAATCGTCATCCCACTATACGTCTCATATAGCATCTAGCGACATATAAAGTCGAAAATACTGAAAATAAAAAATCCAGAGAGTTGTCAAATGGTTATACTCCCCATATATACTTATGACCCCATATACAACTCATATAAATCTAAACGACACGTATATAACAAAATTGACACTAGATACGAGAAAAATTTAAAGAGCTATCAAAGGGGTTATATGCTCATATAAGGTTATAAGACCCATCCCTGTATTGTTTTGATTTTATTGACAATTAATTAACTAGTATATACTTATCCTTCACTTGTATATTAATGACAAATTTATCAAATCATGTACTGATTTCAAGTTGTTTCTTAGTTTTTTTTCTTTTCTAGAATTTCATTCAATTTTGATATAGTGTCACACCCTCAAAATCCACGTGCGGAGTTTAACCGCGAGGCGTGTGAACAAACCAGGATCACAGTCAGTAGTTACTCAGAACGACTCTATATGCAATAATTAAACCAAATCAACCAAAGTAAAAACTTTAAAACTGTGCGGAAGCGTATTGTAAAAACAACCCAATGAAACAGAAATGTATATTATGGCAAAACATGTGACAACCCAAAGAGCAATACAAATCATTGAAAACAATAATATTGTCTTAAAAACCGAGTCTTAGAATACAAGTGCAACCGTGTAGTGCTCCTATGGCAAGCGGGTTACTGACCTGAGAATAGCATACTAAAATGTCAACACAATAGTTGGTGAGTTCAAGAGAGTTA
>BJCM01200728.1:0-25693 GCA_018326385.1 Flaveria bidentis
TGTAATGCAGTAAATTAATCTTTGTAAACTGATTTAGACCAAACTGTACTGCCTAATCACAGTGCTTTTAATGACATGAATGGTTTTGTTAAACTTAATTCCGCTGTTTAAATTTGTACGCTTGTAATGTTTATGTAATTACAATGGTAAATGGCCAACTGTGAGGTCTCCGGAAACGGGGCGTTACAGCTCCTCACGTGAGGGGTAAAACTGTCAATTCAACGTGAGCAACCTCTACAACACCCCTTATCTCCAAACCCTACCGTCCATCCCCTCCCTCCAAAACCTCTCGCCGGAGACTCTCAAACTTACCATCTCCCATCGTTTCCTCACTGCCCTCAAACCCTACCCCGCCGCCCACAATAGCCACCTCGTCGTCAACAACCACCGCCACTACGCCGCTTCTGGCGACCGCATCCACGTATTCGACACGACGTCGTTCTCCCTCATCGACACTTTCACCGTCAACGATTCCTCATCAGGTTCTGTCAAATCCCGTTTCATAACAGAAAAGGGTTCATATCTCATTAGGACAGTAAGTTCAGAATATGTAAACTAACGGAACACAAACGACATAAATACGCCGGAACCCTACCGACGGTGGAAGATTAATAAATTGGATGAATTGATAGTTTTGCCCTTCACATGAGGAGCACGTGGGGGAGATTTAACGGTTGTTTAACGAAAAATGGGCGAAGGTACGTAAAGTGTTAGCATTCGTAAACTTAGGTATTCAAACTGTTAAGCTAGGGTTGATCCTGTTAACACCCCTAAAACACAAGTATGAAAATTGCAATTTACTCTTAAAAGATTAATAAATTGGGTGAATTGACAGTTTTGCCTCTCGCGTGAGGAGCACGTGGGAGAGATTTGACGGTTGTTTATCAGAAATTAAATAGAGGTACGTAAATAGTTAGCATTCGTAAACTCATGTATGTAAAGTGTTAAGCTGAGGCTGATCCTATAAACATCCCAAAACAAATGTATGAAAATTACAATTTACTTAAAAACTAAGGTTTGTAGATATCAGAAAAAAAAAAAAAAACTTTTCGGTTTAAAACCAAACCTGTTTGTACAGCTGCAGAAAGTGTAGAACGTGGCTAAAAGTTTGAGGCAACAAGACGGAGCAGCAACGGTGGACCTCCGCCTTCTTGAGCCATCGTCTCCGCCGCTGAGCCACAGGTACATCATACACGATCTATTACAACTTATTCTAACATACTATCGGAAATCCATGTTTCAGAATAATACTAATAACAATAATCTGCTCTATAGGTTCAGTTCTTCAACCTCGTGTTTGATTTTTCAACGATTGTCCAAAATTTGTTAACCTAAAGGGAAACTCTTCTTCAAATGCGACTAAATCGTGAAGAGAATATGAGTTTCGTATGTTTCCTTTTGTCTTATTAGCCGTTTTCCCGCCTTTTGTGTGAAGCGACTAAACAAATATCATGCTTGATCGATGATTATTCTACTTTTAAGCAGAATCACAATGCACTATTTTGATTTTTGAAGTCTGAGCTAGCATTTTCTGTAATCAAAGTTGAAATCATGAGCATACTTACTATGAACTCCAGAATGTTTTGGTTTTGTTAAAGTTTGTGTAATTATGTAATCGTGCATTCACATTTGTTTTCCATATTACAGTGATGAGTTGTGAGTTGATTTCACATTTATGTAACCTTGTAGTGATCTTTAACCCTTTATTACAAGGTGCTAACTGTAGCTGTTTTCTAGAATGAAATGAAACTGTTGTATATATACGATTGTTGGAATATTTGAACTAGGTTCATAGATAAAATGTTAATCCAACTACGATCTTGTAAAATGGTGGTTATTTGGAGGTACCATGAACTTTGCAATTTTGTAGATGCATAGCACAATGTTACACATGATAGTCACACACTTTATAAAAAGAAAGTTATGTACTTGTTTAGTTGTTTATATGCTTTTTATATACAATTTACCTGTAGCTACATATATGTTTAATTGAAAAAATAAATAAATAAAATGAAGCATACTCAAATGACAAGATATCATGCTGATGTGTTCTAATTCCTGGGCTTGAAAGATCTTGGTGCCTTCTAGCTTTTTATCATTTGCTTGAACGAATCATCTTCTAGTTAGCTGTATATGCACAATGCATTGGCTTTATAAAAGAATTTTCGTAAGTTTGAAGTTGTTATATCAGGCTATTAAAGAAATATGAAAATCCATATATGCGTCACATTCAACTGCTTCACTGTTTGTTTTTCGTGTATTTTTTATAATCTCAACAAGAAGTAGTAGACCAGTGCAATAGGCAACGCAACAAGCAATCCGATGATTATGCTGTAATCAAAAGTAGTCAATTGTCATGTTGTGAATTGAAGTTTAGGTATTAATATTAATCAACCACTGTTAACACCTGGTGCTCAAGATTTCTGGGTGAACATTATACTCGTTGGCAAATACAAATGGGACGATACCCTGAGGAAGAGCTGCCTGGAGGAAATAGTAGTTTTTAATTGGTTTGTATTTGTCTTGTTGGTATAACAATAATACTAATATTAATAGAAAACATGGTTCTACACTTCTACCTGTATAACTGCAATTTCCAATGGTATGCCCTTTAATCCAATAGCAACAGACGGCCCTGCCATTATGGCGGGCCCTACAATGAACCGCAAGACCATGGCCATTAATGTCAATCGGGTACCACAAGCTACTATGCGTGTCCGTGATGCCATGAATAGACCTGTAGAGTGATACACATAATATAAAATTTTATCTTTTTTATTTTCTATTATTTATATTTTAAATATTCTCACACTTGCTAGAAACGGCTTAAATTTATGTTGTTACCTAGGCTGAACATTGCCATTCCAAGTCCTCCTTCTGATATTATAGATACTGAATCTTCAAATACCTTTGGCAGTTTTACATTGCACCTGCATTATATTTAACTATTGTATTATTATCTATGCAATTGTATTCTTTGTGCTGACGGTATTTATGCACACTTACCCGAAGCTTATGAATGCCCATGAAAGGCCTGCTACAGTTGCATGAGAATTTGGATTAATTAGAAGCTTCTTCCCAACAGTTGATAAAACCTGCATTATTCTTGTTCTTTTAATACTAGAGTTTGTTTCTCTTATTTCATCTGTTCCTTGTGCTTCTTGATGGATCTCCTGCTCCTCTTGAATTAAAAGGTGAATTAATGATATCAGCATGATAACAAGATAAAAAGATTAATATATCATAGAACTGAGTGATGCAAGGGTGAATTGTGGCACTGCAATTAATAAAAATATTTGCAGCCCAAGATCTAACTAGCTAGTATTGGATGTTACATGTATAAATGCTGGGACATGTAACATGAAAGATTTTTTGTGCTTGTTTATGTTGGAGTTGCTCTTATAAGAGTGCTTAGCATAAAAAATTTGGACGCCTACAAATTGCATGTGTATAGTCTATAGATGAGTTTGTTGCACACAATTTCTCACACTTCATCTCGTCTGAGGCAATCAGGCATAACAAATTGATCTCTACACTCCAAGACATATTTTATGTTCTTGCATGCTTGTAAGTGCAAACATTTTTGTACAGCTTAAGTTCAATTTTTATTTTATTTTATATATACTAGTGCTTTTAAATGTTAAAATTTTGCATGGTTATAAGCCTGAACAACTAGATACAAATTTACACATATTCTCAAGCCATGTAGAAAAAAGTGTGCAAATTACATATCTGCTGTACTGTTTCATGGCTACTAAGTTTAAATAAAAAGTTTAATCATAGAAGGTATGATCCCACTGCATCCTATTGAATATCAACCACACACATTCTTATTTGATCAGTTGGAGTGCCCTTGCTTGTTATATAACTCCCCTATTAGTCTATAACTATATGAGGTTTACATTCAAGATTCAACATGATTAAAAAAACTATAAATACGTACCTGTGGCAGAAAATGACTGTATCATGTGAACTTCCCTTGCAGTTGACAGCTCAAACAGGAATAATAACAAATTATACCAAATTAGGCTCTGTAGTACAACTATCTGTGCAACAAATACTTCTGCTTCTTCCCCATACATTGCCTTAAGTAATGGGATCCCCAAGATCAAAGTGTTGGGTAATGTTGACAAAGAAATACCCGTTATGATCCAATTTAGATGACCGTAGGATCGAACTTTAGTGATGATGGCAATCCCAATTAAGGCAATCATTTTCTGAAGAACATCAGCATAAATTAACTTCAGGTTCAATTTGTAGGGATTGCTTTTAGAAATCACTTGGAATGATAACAAAGGAATTGAAAACTTGGCCACAAATTTGTTTATACCCGAGCATTGATCTGGGTTGAAAAGATTTAACCATTTTACAGAAATGTAAGCCAAAATCATAGCAACATATAGTGGAATTGTAGCTGCTACAATATGGTAAGCATCATTTAACGAAATCATGATCTGTAAACTTGGGGTATCAAGATTATTTTTAAGATTTTATGATGTTTATGATATATAACCATCCGTGAGGGGGATGTTTATTATTCAAGAAAAGTTTGCATTACATCTTCCATGACAAGCTTTCTTGTTTGTTCATTTAGGCCTGATGCATAACAGGCTTCCTTTAAATGATGAAAATGTTTGTTGTTTTTATTATATAGTCAAAAGAATCATAAAGATTTTAATATTTATTCAAAGTTGAATTAAGCTAATCATGCAATTAGTCAAAAGTTTGATTGTTGTGCTGTTTGCTCTTATTCTTTTGGCACAAGTGGGGGCTAATATGTCATTTTATAACCTAGTAACCTAGTTGTTAAGTAGGGTTTTCTTTATAGATTACATTTATTTCCCCATTTTTCGGCTTTAATTGCTTTGAATTTATGTTTAATATGATTATATGATATGTTAGCAATTACTTTTGTGATCTTTCTTTTCAGATGTGGTTCAGGGATACAACATGGAGGAATATTGATATAAATTGCAAGCCAAGCAAGTAAGGTAAACAGTAAGTACATCAAGGCAGAATTTTTGCTTAAATGGTCTAAAGTGTTAGAATAAGTGTTGCTAGGATTTTGCTTTTTTGTGGTCTGGAATTTTGCCAGAAATGTCCCCAACAGAATGCCTCTTTTGGCTGTCTGGCTTATGGTGGACCGGGTTCAATCTGGATTAACATTTTGGGAACGGGTTGGGCCGGTTTTGATTTGATCCACAATTGTAAGCTGGACTGAAGGGTCCAAAGTGTTTTTAACATTCCAATTTCCAAAATCCAATTATAAATCTCACTAAATTTATGCCTGTTGGAAAAAAAATCATGAAATATTAACCAAACCAGATTTCAATATTGTTTTAGTGTCAGTCAATACTTTTTTCCAGCTATAAAACCACTCAAGATTCAACATTGTTCCATTGTTGTGAAATGTTTCACAATTGTTTAAATTGAATGACCTAAATGGAATAATTCTGAAAATTGGTAACTATTTAATGAGTTTTTCTTGATAATTACCATACTTTAGATTAAATTTGAAAAGAAGAAAGTTAAAATTTGAGTTTTTTTTATAGTTAGAAAAAAAAAGAACTTTGAGTGAATTTAGTAGATCAACGAAGAAACTTGTTTACTGTTAGTTGACATGTCACTACTCAAATATTAACAAAAAAGAATTAGATGGTTGTATAATTAGCAACATCTTCTATCTGGCCACTAATCTCTCTCACCCACAAAACATTTGGTCAAACCAAAAACCCATGTCCCCCCTCATTTTTCTCATGATACATACGTACCGGTTACTATTTTTAGTAAGGTTCAACGTACTATATATCACAAAAATTCCGTTTAATTTTTTTATTTACTCGACCTCAACCTCGATCACCTCGAAGGTCATATAGAGGCAGAGTATTTTGGATTTGGTAGCTGGACTGGTTTTAAAAACAATCTGATCGTGAAGATCAGATTTTAATTAGACGACCAGACTAGCTACCGCCTATTAATTTCTTCCATCAATCAAAGATGGTAGGGTCCCGTGGATGTAACCCCGTCCTTGTTTTATGTTTGGTATTGGCTGCAATTGTCCCATTGTCGATGGCTCACGATCACCACGATCATGATCCAGCTCTTGCAGTCAAAAGGCCACATGGTAAGAAAAACCGTGGATGTGTGGCCTACAACCCTATCGACAGATGCTGGAGGTGCGATCGCCATTGGGCCAAGAACCGGAAAAGGCTAGGTAACTGTGCCAAAGGGTTCGGCCACGGGACCTACGGTGGCAAAAAGGGCAGAGTTTACATTGTGACCGACTCGTCAGACAACAACGTGATCAGCCCTAAACCTGGCACCCTCCGCCACGCGATCCTCCTGCCCGAACCACTCTGGATCATATTCTCAGGCGATATGAACATCAGGCTTACCCAGGAGCTCATCTTTACCTCCCACAAGACCATTGATGGTCGTGGGTCTGACATCCACATAGCAGGTGGTGCTGGTTTCATGCTCCAGTTTGTTCACAATGTCATCATCCATGGCCTCCACATGTACGATATAGTCGAGGGGTCCGGTGGCATGATCAGGTCTAAACATGATCATGTCGGGATACGAGGAAGAAGTGACGGTGATGCCATTTCCATCTTTAGATCCTCACAGGTTTGGATTGACCACTGCTCCTTTGCCAGCAGTTATGACGGTCTTATAGACATCGTTGCAGCCTCCACCAACGTCACCATTTCGAACTGCCACTTTGTCAAGCACGACAAGGTACGTGTGTACTACATTAGATTAATAAACTACAAGATCGTAATATGTTTCTTATGTTTCGAATGATGGTATAAACAGGCTTTGCTTTTTGGTGCAAGTGATAAGACCCCAGAGGATAAGATACTAAAGGTGACAATTGCCTACAACCACTTCGGAAAGGGGTTAACACAACGGCTGCCAGCGGTTAGATTCGGGTTCGTTCACGTGGTGAACAACGACTACACAGGATGGCACTCTTACGCCATTGGAGGTTCTAACAGCCCCACCATCATCAGCCAGGGGAACCGGTTTGTTGCAGCCGGTGCATGCAAGGAGGTCACGAAAAGGGAGCTAGTCCCCGAGTCCATATGGCGAAAATGGACATGGAGAAGTGAGGGTGACTTGTTGCTGAACGGTGCTTATTTCCGGCAGTCGGGTAACCCTCACTGGGCTAAAACATACAAGGGTTACCCGTTGATCCCGGCGCTACCGGCTAAGAATGTGCCCCGTCTCACGATGTTTGTGGGTGCCCTTAATTGTAGGAGAGGTGTCCCTTGTTAGCCATGACTGTTCTTTTGGTTTTAAAGAGTAGGAAGGGTTGTTGCTAGGGTGTATACTAGTAAGACGTGTACAGTTTTCGTGTAAGTTTGATTTTGTATCATATTAGGACGGTCGAAGTATTTTCATCATCTCAACACCGATATGTTTTGTCCTCTCATGAAATACAGGGTTGATATTCGTCGCGTTGTCACACCAAAGGGTGGGTGGACGTGTGAGAGGCAAGTGATGCGTGAAAAGAAGTGAAAGATGCTTACATATATCGGTAATATTATCGGACAATGTCTTGTACTCCATCTTAGTGCTAGAATGAGACATCATGTTATTTGAAACTTCAACCAAGTAGATTGAGTCTGATAAAATACAAAATAAGAAATTTCAACCAAGTAGATTGAGTCTAATAAGACACAAGATAAGAGTAGAGTGAAGGCCAACATTAACTTGTTATGTAATCTTAGAAGATCTTCAAAAAGAATCATGACACTCAAATGTTGTATAATGTCCTTGATCGTAACTCGACAACGGTTAGTATTAAAAAGGGTGTATCTAGAGTTTTTGACTTAATTTTCGGTTGCTCCCCATAAAAGTTATATGAGTTTAAATACTTATAAGTGAAGGTCGACATTAAATTGTAATGAATACAAAATAATAGTAGAGTGAAGACCAACATTAACTTGTGTAACCTTAGAAGATCTTCAAATGGAATCCCAACACTCAAAAGTCGTATAATGTCTTTGATCGTGATCCAACAACAGTTAGTAATAAAAAAGGGTGTATTAATTGTTTGACTTAACTCTCGATTGCTTCTCATAAAAGTGGTATGATATGAGTTTAAATATTATAAGTGTGAGGTTATATGTAATATAAAAGTACAAATGTTGTTAAAAAAATTACCTGCAAATTAAAAGTGTATTCTGGATGTTAGAAACTTAGATCACTTCCATTGAGAAATTTTTTGTGTCTTTCTTTATTTAGAATTATTCCCATTTTCAAACTGCTAACTTTTTGCTATTAAATTTTCCCAGTATTCTAAATTTCAGGAAATAAAACATAAATAAGCTTTGATTTATTGTAACAAATACTAATTCATGAGAGAAAATGGACATGAACAATTCACGGTCAATGCATGATCAGATTGTAACATCGATCGTCTAGGGCTTAACATATATTTTTTTTATCTTTATCGTCTTTTTGCAATAGGTTCTAACTTTTTTTAGATTGAGATTGGTTCTAAACCGTTTAATATTGCATCCATAAAGGATATGTGTCAAGGATGTATATCGGTGATTTTTATTATGGTTAAAAAAAAGTTCAATGAAAGACTGCTCTTAATAGAAGTCGAAAATGGAAGTAAGATGAGTTTGTTAATATTCATCCAACCCATTGATGTCGCTGCGCGTGTGTAGCATAACACCTAGAGAGGATGACATAAATTGGGTAAGAAAAGAGCCTTAAGACACAGCTTATGTGATACATATTGTTTGAAAACTTTTTTTGTTGGTTTTTTATACAAATCATAAAAATCATAATCAAATGCTCGTGAAAAGACAAAGGTAAGTTTAGAAATCTTAAAGATTTTTTGTCTCAAGTTAGCGAGGGAAGAAAAATATTGTAAAAAGGTTTGTATAAAGTACACACCTCGATAGCACTTCTGCTTTAGAAGAAAAAAGTTATGATAAAAATATCTTTGATAAAAAGATTCCCCAAGCCAAGTTTACTAACGCATCATTAGATAAGGCCTTTTACGGTTTTGTAATCTTTTACACAAGTAGTTTCATGTATTCTTCTTTAGACTGTGATATCTTTGATAAAAAGGTTCCCCAAGTCAAATTCACTGCCTATTTTCTATATCTAATTCTTATTTTCTTATCATCTTACAAGTAATTGTGAGTATTTTCTATATCTAATTCTTATTTTCTTATCATCTTACAAGTAATTGTGAGTGAAAAATAATAATAAATAAAAATATAATTTAATTAAAACATACATAGACATAATGAATGAGATATGAAACTAGATATGAGAGATTCAGAGCATAAAAAAATGTTTTAAGGCTAAACATGTTTGTGAATTAATAAGAGACTGATTTATTTAGAGGAAAAAAATTATGATAAAAATATCTTTGATAAAAAGATTCCCCAAGCAAAGTTTACTAACGCATCATTGGATGAGGCCTTTTACGGTTTTGTAATCTTTTACACAAGTAGTTTCATGTATTTTTTTTTGGACTGTGATATCTTTGATAAAAGTCAAATTCACTGCCTATTTTCTATATCTAATTCTTATTTTCTTATCATCTTACAAGTAATTGTGAGTGAAAAATAATAAATAAAAATATAATTTAATTAAAACATACATAGACATAATGAATGAGATATGAAACCAGATATGAGAGATTCAGAGCATAAAAAAAATGTTTTAAGGCTAAACATGTTTGTCAACTAATAAGAGACTGATTTAATGATAAGAAAATTGTTAAGGATGCTCTTATTTATAAAAGTAAAATACTTTTTCAGACCTTAATTTAATGGGCCAAAAGCCCTTGTTCTTTCTTATTGAGCTATGAGCCATATAGCCGACGAGTTAGATAAAAATAAAAAAAATTGACCCTCAAGAAATGTACCCATTGGAGTTGTTGAGGCTATAAAACAAAAAAAAACACAAGAAATTTCAATGTTTAATTTTATATGATAGCAAACCAAAGAACTAATATCAGAATGACAGTCTTAATAAGTCCTCTAAACTAATCACTGATAAATCTAAGGAGTTTGTAAGAAGCATAAGCCAACCTTCAATATATCCATAAAACTAGATATGATTCTATTATGATTTACAAAACGTTTTTACACAAGATTTTATCATCCAATATAACCTTTAAGTTTCTAATTTTTAACTTCGATTACCGTTGAACTTTGTAATTGTCGACACACGCACTTTTGAAGTTTCTCTTGCTCAAATTTTAAGCTTTTAGACCCATTTTTGGTAGTTTTTTAACCGAAAGATATAGTACGTCTTCAACGAACACCGACAAATATAACCATCTCGAAAGAAGCTTCGCCAACTATATAGAAAATACAAGATACATATTTAGGATCAACTTGAAGTCCGTTAAGATCTACACCACCCTACTAGGTTGGGGATAAAGGGTTACAAGATTTCTGTTGGAAAACGTCTCAACAATAAACCTGATTTTGACAAAGAGACCCTACTTAACAGAACTACCATAATACCTGTTTAGAGTACATGTTCTAAACCCTAATTACTGTCAGATTCATCCATCAAATCCGCGGTTGAAGGGTTCTTGTAGCCACTAATTTCAGTTTGATACCGCTTCTTGTCTACCTGTGCTTTTGCTTCATATGGCGCCTTCTCTTCCGCTGTTAATCAAAATATATATTTATTTTATTTATATTATTGCTCGGGATATGGATCTGATAAAATAAACTCTTACCTGACAATTTGTTCCATCGCTCTCCGAGAACCCTCCCCATTTCCTTGAATGAAATTCCTGGGATTTCCTTCTTTATATTCTGAAATGTCACCACCAACTTATATTTGTAATGTTCTGATTACATTAGTTACATAGAGGTGTATTAAATGTGATATGCTAACCTCTCGTTCAAGCTGTGAGAAGAACATGAACCCACTCATTGCTCTCTTTGGTGCATTCGGGTCCTTTTTCTTCTTCTGCTTCTTTTTCTTTGACCCATCATCATTACTGTTTCTCTTCCTACTTGAAGAAGATGTTTTAGACCCACCTGCAGCTTCTTTCTTGGATTCCTTTTTAGTAATTATCTGATATTCAAAGTTAGCTGGTTTTAAGAATGGTTCTGATTTTTAGAAATTAGTGGTCACAAGAGAGCAATGTAAATTTTTCTTTCATTTTTCAATTAATTACCTCCTTTTCACTTCCACTGTCACTACCATCTGAGTCATCTCCCTCAGAATCATCAGTTGGCGAGCCTTCGTCGTCTTTTTCAGCAACAAAATCCTCATCCTATAAACAACATATTACGAAATAAAATAGTGTCATCACTTGATGGGTGAAAGAAGTAGGTCGCAACATAACTTTGTGTTTTTACATTAAAAGGTCAAACAAATATAATTTTATGACTCAAGTGGTATATCTAATATCTTATATGAGACATTAACTATTATAGTTCAAAAAACACAAGCAAAAAGGCTGGTCAAGCCTATTTACTCGGGTATACCTAAACCATATGACCCGTCAATTTTACCTCCTCGTCGCTCTCTTCTCCACCTGCTTCATTCTTGATTCGCTCAAGATGAGGGTCAACAGCATCATCCTCCTCATCACGGAGAACAGCTGCAACACCATCTGTGGCTTGAACACCACCTCCCAGATTCATGATTTTCAAGCCCTTTGAACTTTATTAGATAAATGAAATGTTAGTATTCCATATTAATCTCAAAACTACAAATGAGTTTAACACTCACCTGATAAAATTATACAGGTTATGATATTCATTTCTCTGAATATTACGGAAAAGATGCTCTTGCTCTGTTTTCAGTCTTATAAGAAGATCAAAGTAATGCATGTTTGATCCTCCAGCAGCATGTCTCTCAAATTCCACGTAGTCGATCTAGAGCACAAATGAATCAATTTACAAGTTCAATAACACATGAATTCATTCATGATATGGACCAACTAAGAAGATATTATACCTCATCATGAAGAATGAGCGTTGGAGGCTTTGGAAGAAAGAAAAAGCTCTTTTCAAGAGGATATAGAACACCATCTTCAGCTTTTAATGATGATTTTACAGCATAACCGTCTTGACAACTACGGAATTTCCCAGGTCTAGTCAGCTTTGTACTAGACAAACCACGCAAGATCATGGTGAAGACTTCATGAATAAGCCCCTGTTATTTTGAAGGACATCAAGTCATTCAATATCATGTATGTTGTGAGAGACTAGAGGTGGCAAAAGGACTGGTTGAATAGGTTGTGCTACAGGTCAAAACGAAAACTTTGGAACAGATCGGCCAACCAGGAACACTTTTTGTCACATGTTTTGGCAATTTTATAGAACCTAGTGTGTCAAACAAGACTTCAAATATTATATCATTTCACTAAAAATCCTATCTTTCAAATAAACGATTTAGAAGGTTTCATGCATAAAAACACATTGTGGATGGCTTTCTATCAGTAAGTACACTCATAAAGAGGATAGTAAATAACCGAAATCGGTCCATCAGTAAGTAAAATGTCAAAGTTGCCACCTCCATACAAAAACTACTTTAAAAGATATCCTTTCAAAATTATGATGAGAAAACAGATTAAGATCACTTTGGCTTTTACATCTATTACCGTCGTTAATCCAGAGTCGATATTACAATTGTTGCTTAATATATGAGGCCTGTTAGCATCATTACCTTATATGATGGTTCTAGCTTGTCTTTGTATTTGGAAGCATATAAGTCATCATTCATCATCAAAGTGCTCTCGACCACATAATCAGTTTCGAACTGCAGCAGCATAAATAGAGAAACATTAAATGGAAGCTATTAGTGAGAATATAAAATAATTTAAAAACAGGGTAGGAATAATACCTGCATCACTATATGCGGGTACATAGTTTGACCTTTACGGATAGGTGGATCCAGAGTAACAACAACAAAAGTATGAGGTTGGTTAGACTGCATAATACCAATAAGGTTGATGAGATAGTTTTCAGTATGTGACTATGTGAGTAACAACAACAAATGTATGAGGTTGGTTAGACTGCATAATACCAATAAGATTGATGAGATAGTTTTCAGTACGTGTGAGGTTATGATCAAGTGACTGAAAAATAATAAAATACCTTAGGTAAGACAAAAACACGAACAATGCTGCTATATTGGATTTTGAAATCGGTGGCTTGTCCTTGAAGCCGTAAAAACGAAAGGTGTAGTTCAACATTGTATCGGCCCCTATAATAACAAGTGACTCATTATGCTCTATTAAAAAATGCAAAGGAAAGACACTGTTGACACAAGCAGACAGAGGATGTACCTTGGAGTAAGAATTGTGATCGTCTCAAAAGTAACAACAGCTTCCTCACCACCAGCCCCAACATCCGCCATCGACATTATTTTGTCTCGGAAAACCTAATGAAATGTAACAAGAATATCAAAAGATATAAAGCACACCTGAAAATGTAGCATATAACAAATTCGGGCAACTTACTTGTGCAGGAGGACGGTTCTCATCCCCAACAAACTGAGTATTGGAATTGGGAATGTGGAAACTCATTTCCATCAAAGAATCTTTCTGTATGAATTTTAAGGAAACATGAGACTTCAAGTATAAGAAACAGAAACAAAGGTATGGATTATTCACGTGAGGCAGAATGATGAACAAAATGAAATTTATAGACCTCATTTGCACCAGTTGTGTCATCCACATGGAACTCCAAGATGACATCATTCTTTCCTTGAAGCTGTGTCTGAGACACATCAGCTAAAGATACCTCAAACGATTGCTTCCCACCAACAAGAAAAGAAAGCATATTACCTAAGTATATCCAATAGAAATACATGTGAAACTTTTGACGAAAGAAAACAGCTAAATGCACATGATTTCGTAAACCATTCTATTAAGTGCACAAAGATGACAATCAGGTTCGTTTCAGTGATCATGCATGATTTCTACTTACTCTAAGCATTCAACCACGGAATTAAAGTATTCGATGACCATAAGCTTACCGCTAAAAACACGTCATGCCGTACCTAACAAATCTCTCAAGAATACCAAATGAAAAGAAAACCAACCGTTTATATCAAGTTCACCCCAATTCTTTCCACTAATTGAAAGCTGCTTCTCTTCTGGTGGTATGCCAAATGAGTTCTGGAAAAAATTTGTCAGGCTAGCCACATCCTGCATGCAGAGTAATAAATAAAACAGTAAGAGGAAAGGTTACTTAAAAAGATATCGGCTACAAAAACTATGCAACTCAATAGACTCTCGAGATTATTCAGAAACAAGCAATTCAATGGTCTTTTTGTCTCTGTGTAATGGTCAAACTTTGGTAACATGCCGCACTTCAAATGCGTTTATATACTCAATTTTGTATCACTAGTAAATTAGAATTTCCCAAGAGATTGAATTCTATATATTTAAGTATTGAACTATTGACAAATGAGGCCATATAAACTTAAGACAATTGCATCCCCAAACTTCACTACCATCTATCAAACATATGAAGATCTAAGCACATGTTCTGGAATACATGTCCAACATGCGAATTTGAATGAAATTGGCACATAAACATCCACTTGATGTTATATGAAAATGCATAAAGAAAAAAAAATACCTGGTCACGAAAGCCGACAAATTTATATTTAAGACCATCCTTGACCTGCACACCAAGCTGATTGCTACGTGGCACCTTCATCCAGGTAATTCTCACAATATCACCCTTATCGACTTCCACAGCCTTGCCACCCCCTTGTTTCTTCCACAAAAGACCACGTGAATGAACCCGTAGTTGCCCTGGATTCTGCATTTCCAGCAAACACAGAAAACAAATAACCATGTAAGACATTTCTTTCTCCAAAAATTAACAGATGCTGATACACAATACCAGCCAATATCAAGATATCAACTCCCTTAAAGTAATTACAATGTGAAGAACAAACCATTCTAGTGAGCTAAACTTAAATTTTCTTAGTGAAAATTCAAGTTGTAATGTGAATAACAAATCCTAAATTTCACAAAATTTCAAGAAAGAATTCAATTCCACTTCAAGACATCATGTGACTCACGTCTCCTATGATTCCAAAGCCAAAGTGAACACTGATCTATACAAGCAACAGAACCGGACACCTGATAAAAATAACACGTAAACAAAGCGATTCTTCTGGTCGTGTTATGAACTAAAACCCAGAACCGTCTCTGAGGCTTCGAGTGCCCGATACGAGTACTAAAAATGACCCCTTTACAACATGTAATTACTAAGAGATTTAGCCAAAACCCCCCAAAATTGTTTTTCTTTAGACTTATTAGGTCACTCTAAAACATATAACTACAAATAATTAACATCGATTAATAAATGTTACTCGACCAACATTGCTTAAAAGGGGAAAAAAACTTAAGCCCCTCTAAAACATGACCCTAGTGTGCGACCAAATGGACTCTAGTTCTCCTATTCGATCAATAACAATTTGCACCCTGTATTCAACAAAAACCTAAATCCATGTGCAAACAAAAGAAACCCTAAGACACAACAATCAAAAAAGCCGATTCCACTGCTCGAACATATTTACACACCATGCTTACTCATCACTGTTTCGCAGTAACCTAGGGTTAGGGTTTTAAACAAACTGAAGTAAAACTAACACAAGCAAAACCCTAAAAAAAGAATTAAACATTACAAAGGTGTAACTTACGGAACCACCACGGCCGACAAGAGAGATGTTGTTGAACATGTGGCCGTCCGCCATGGTTATCGATGAAGGAAGTATAACAGGTGAGTAGAAATTAGGGTTTTGATGGAAGTAATGGTGATATAAAGATGGAGATGAAGAAGAAAGAGTGACGTAATGGCGCGAAATGGGAAGAAGGTGAGAGGGGATCAAGTGGTGAAGAGGTACATGGGAAGTGCGGTGTTGCCTCGTGTTCTATAAGTTTGCCGCCTGATTATTATATGGAGACGATAGACGACGGTGGGTGTGGGTGTGGGTGGGTGGAATGTGGGCCCTTGAAAGAGTTGGTGTTTTGGATTGTTGAGATGGGCTTCGGCCCAAAGTAAATGGGTCGGTTACGGTGATCGGGTACAAACCAAACCCGTTACTCCGATCGGGTTTGAACCGGATAAAAATCCGATTCGGGTATGCAACCCGGTATTTTGTTACTGGTGATTGTGCGCTTCATACATTACGCTTACAATCACCACACCTATGATCTCTGGATTTTAAACTCGTAATCTTTTATTGAAAAGTACATCATGTTACCTTAAGGGTGTCGAGAACCGGTTTACTTAGACTCATGTTGATGAGGTAGCGATGTGTCAGAGTTAGGTCCAAATTTCCAAAAGTTCAAACAATAGAAACCAAGAAAGGTCCAAAACTTTTTGAGGTTGAGTTCTTAAATACTTTAAGACTAAATTTCGTAGATCAACCCTTTTGATACACCGAGTAAATACTAAGTATAGGAACTTAAGTACTAAAGTGAACATGTTTAACGTCACAATAGTATAGTTTAACTTGGACTTGTTTATTTTATTTATGTGATTTTATGTTATTAGTAGTCACTTGTAAATAATGTTGAAACCACAGTGGACCAGTGGAACCTCGGATGTGGATGCATGACATGTTGTAAAACGATGCGAAATGGAAGGCATTTCATTGATTGTGAGAGTTTAAATGACACTCACAAAAAGAAAACAAAAACCTCAAAGTCGGGCATCCATACAAGTTTAACAGAAGGTTTAAAAAGCAAGATACTTGACCTTAATGAAGATACAATAGTAAGTAGCTCTTAGTGAAATAGTTAAATTAATCATTTTAGAATTAGACAAAGAGATTGAAATCTAAAACATCTTTTTACATTCTTTTTACATCAGATGTTGCTCTTACTACCCTCTAATATCAATATCTATCTCACACTGTCACACACAATAGTATTATTAGCGCTCACGCTCAAACATCATGCCAATGGACTCGTAAGCACACAAATGTGAAGTTGCTTGTTGTTAAACGGCATGTTGTTAGTAATATAGTTGTTAAACGGCACACACATGGGTGATGTGGTGTGTTGGGGGTGCGGTAATGCCAGTACCCATGTGCGACGTTTGCACAATGAAAATGGCACAACCATCAACCGTGGCTCTAAAGATAACCTAACGGTTCACACTAAAGTGTTGACTGAAATGTTATTTGTTTTAAGCCATCCACATTTTAAGAGCCTAAAAGGTATTATGTATGTTGTGGTGTTAGATATGTACATGTTAAATATAATATATTTGTTACTAGATAAAATATATTAGAAATAGAAAGAGCTTGTTTCGTATCCTAATTATCTTTATGATAAATAAAAAGCATAATCGGATGAGGATTTATTTGTAGTTATCATTGTTGTAATATTAATTACTTTAACAATAATATCAAACGGAGTTTTTAATATTTTTAATACATAGTTATAGGAAAGGTTTGTGGAGAGTAATTATGAGAATGAAAGCTGCAAGACATGTATCAATTTTGTTGTTTGTCTTTTGATCTTTGAGCAAGAAACCTTTAATATGAACGTTATTGGTGAACCCTAATGTAGTATTTGTTATTCATCTTCTAAAACCTTTTGTTTAGTAGATGTTGTCTATTTACCTTTTGTTAATCCCATACTTGTCAGTTCACCTTTTGCTTGTTGGACCTTTAGTTGATGGTCCTTTTACTTGTTAAAAATAGAACTTCAAAATTGTTAGAAGGAGAGAATTTATAATATGTGCATTCAAGTGATCCAAAGAAGTAAAATAATACAACAGTGGTATCAATGACGGATCCAAATTTTTTTTTATGGGGTTGAAAATTTTTGACAGTCTATTAGCTATAGCTAATTATAAAAGTTTTTAGTCTAAATTTCCTTTAGTTTAATTGTATTCTAGTATGTTAAATTATTTATTTCCCTCAAGGTCGGAAAGTCAAGTTTTATAATAAATTGTAGAGTAGAATTTAGAATATATTAGAATGTTACATTAATAGATAAAATTATATTTAAAATATATATTTTAGATGCTAATGGGTAGAGCTATATTTTAAGCTATTAGCTATAAATATATTTTCAAATAGGTCCTACTAATGAAATAACGTTGGTTGTAAATTCGTGAGTTATTATTATTACTTATTTTTTTTACATCTATCATTTTCATCATCTTTTTCTTTTTTTATATGAAACAATGGAAAGACTGTAAGTATTCAGTTAGCAAACATGATTGTATTTTCTTACTTTACTTCTTTTTCTCTTTTTTTATGTTTCTTTTATGAGGTTCGAAGTCAAAATTTGTTGGGGATCGTTCGAATTTGATTGTGTACATATCAAGAAAAATATATTTTTTCATGGGGTTCAGTCGACCCCCATCTTACGTGAATATGTCCGCCCCTAAGTGGCACACAAAACTTTAAATTATTTTATTCGTTTCAACCACTCAAACGCTAACAATTTAGATTAAAGTCAAATTACACAAATGATGATGTCAAGTAGCCTGATCATACAAGAATTGTCTGGCCGAAGAGTCTACATGCATCCTTTTATAGATTATACATACGCATTACACATAGGCAACTAAACATCTCATTACTAATTAGGTCTAATTGCATTCACAAGACACAATACAGTTGCCCTAGTCTAAATATGTACCCGACATCGTGTGATGATATGAATCATGCCATAATAATAACCTTTTGTAGTGGTATTAATCGGCACTCGTCGTCGAGTAAAAGGTCTTGGGTTCTGGTCCTAATATCAACATATGAATAGTTATATTTAGAAAACACTAACTTAACTACGAAGACTACTTAATATTTCATAACGAAAAGGCAACATTTTTCTTAAGTAACCTTAAAATGATTGATAGGTAATATTTTGATCCGATTTCAAGAGCAATTTAAGTTGTGTGGCTAAATTTACACACATGAAATAGGTTGAAATTGTTTGGAATTATCCAAAAAAATATATTCAGATGCTTACACCCTGTTAAACACTTTAATAGTTTAATTAATTAGATTATCATTTTAGTTATATATATTTTAATCAAATTTTGATTCGTTATATACAAAAGACACAAAGATAATACAATTTACTTTAAAACGTCTTGACTCATAAAAAATTACTTGTTTTGACCCATTATAATCCTCTTTGCCGACTCACGTGACTTTACGATAAATCCGCAAGGATACGCCATTTTATATCCCTTTTCCTCACAAGAAAGAACACACATCCAAGATTTAGCATTATTAGGTTGGACTCTTTATTAAAAGCTTTAATTTATAAATAAAACATATGTAATATGTTAGAATTCATAGTTTAAATCGTCACACACATGGAAGTGTTTTACATAAACTGTTAGAAAACTTGTACACAGACGGAGAATTCCACGATGATGTGCTAAATGTGGTGCAATTTGGACCAATCATTGGTCTTGTAAACCATGTTGCTTTTGACTTTTGTAACAAATTGATTAAAATATATTGACTCTAAATAAACTATGAAATTGTATGAGAGTTTATTTTATGAATAAAATAAGGTGTTTATCGAATTGGGTTTCTGGTTATTTGATTGAAATTCCTTAAATTGGGATGTTTTTGATTTATAGAATTCAAATTAGCAAAACAATTTGAATTCAAATTTGTTTTATTTGAGTAAATAAATTTATGAGAGAAAAATAAATAAACAAACTATATTTGTATAATATATATATATATATGTGTGTGTGTGTGTGTAAACTCGAATTGGACAATCTGGTCGTGTCAGTTTGAAAATCATTAATTTGATTTTAATTTGAAAATTGAAATCTAAATTCGAATAGGTTGCTAAATTAACCGGGTTTTGAATTTAGGTTTTCTGAAATCCTACTCGAATACTAAACACGTTAAAATCTTAATCCATGGAAATTTGTTAAGTTTTGGTTCGATTAATGCAAAAAATGATTTTCAGATACAACTATACTAGTTTCAGACCTTGTAGAAATATAACTATCGAAATGACTAGATCACCCCCTAAACGAGCCAAATTGATTGGTTGCAAGTCCAAAGCATAAAACACAACAAAGAATGATTCCATGATCAAAACATATTATCAATGAATGAAGTTTGTCTAAAGCTGTCAAAATCATTGGTATTATCGTCACTAGACTGAAACATACAACACACGACTATAATTATATATATAATTATATATTCACACATGCGCACACAAAAAGTATATGTAGCAACATGCATTAGTGCAGGAATTACAAAAACTAGTACACTACAAGGAGCATAAAGAAGGAAAAAGGAAAGCAAAATGGCATTAGTTGCAGTAAAACTTGAAGAAAGTTCTCTACGACGACGCATCAATATGGTTGAAAATGAAGTCGTGGAACCAAGGCGAGTGACCAGAAGAAGAGAAGTTACACTGGACTGCAAAAGTCAACAGTTGACCCCGAGTCAATCCTCGGGTCAAGCTTCACCAACAACTGTGAAAAGAAGTTCTAAGTTTCGTGGCGTGAGCAAACACAGATGGACAGGCAGATATGAAGCGCATTTGTGGGATAAACTTTCTTGGAATGTTACACAAAAAAAGAAAGGAAAACAAGGTAACACAAGCTCAATCGTTTATATTTATTTTTATTATTATTACTAGTACTACTACTATTATTAGTTGGTATTTCTCTTAAAATCAAGAAATATTAACCAAATTTTGTTTCTTCTTTTTTCTACTCGGATCTGCTTTGTGGATGATGTGATCGGGTTGAACAGTTTATCTTGGTGAGTTCTTCTTTTCATAAATGATGATGTGATCTTGAATGATTAGAATCATATAACTAACTATAACAAAATCTTTTTTTAAACTATGTTTAGGTGTGGCTTTCTGTTTGAAGTTGTAATAATCATACAAATACTATTTTGAGGGTTTGGGAAAGCCTGATTATTCAAGAAACTAATACATAAAATAACAAAAAAAAGACAGTGTGACAAATGAAGACCCGACCCGTCTTGCTAGATGGGCATTAAAGTGTCTGAAGTTTGGCTAAAAGAATGGTTAATCTGGTGATGTAGTTCATATAAAACCATGTATACTGTTAATCAAAACTAGACCATTACGAGTTCAAGTTATAGTTAATAAGATAATCAGTTTCAAACACGAATCATAACACCATTAATTAGTGTTATTCTGTTCTTTTAGATCTTAAAGTTCACATTTTTTTAATTTGATCATGACTCAGGAGCTTATGATGAAGAAGAATCGGCAGCCAGAGCATATGATCTAGCTGCTCTTAAGTATTGGGGACCATCAACTTTCACTAATTTTCCGGTAAAAAACTTAACATTAACACGTTAGCATAATAAGTCGAAAGATCTAACTGCTAATCAACCATATAACTTATGTGAAGGTCTCTGATTATGAGAAAGAAATCAAAATGATGCAGACTGTAACAAAGGAAGAATATCTAGCTTCACTAAGGAGGTAAATTTAAAATTAAAAAAACCACTCGGACTATAAAAAAAGTCAGCTTGTTAAATAAAGTTTGATGTTTTTTGTTTGGTCGATTTTATCAGGAGAAGCAGTGGATTTTCAAGAGGAGTATCAAAGTATCGTGGAGTCGCGAGACATCATCACAATGGAAGATGGGAAGCTCGAATAGGAAGAGTTTTTGGAAACAAATACCTCTACCTTGGAACTTACAGTAAGTTAAAATCAACAAAGATGACAGAAGACTAACAACGCGTAAAATATTGTTAACAAGGTAACTTACTAAATATCATCTTGCAGGCACCCAAGAAGAAGCAGCTCGCGCTTATGACATAGCAGCAATCGAGTACAGAGGTGTGAATGCAGTGACCAACTTTGACTTGAGTACTTACATCAGATGGTTAAAGCCAAATACAGAAACTCCAGAAGAGCCACAAACACATAAAGATTTAACAGTTATACCATTTAATAATAATTGTTCAATCGACGAATCAGAACCATTGTTATTTAACTATAATAATACAATTACTGGAAAAACAATCTTGCATCAGAAACAAGAAATGTCTTCTGAAATCAACTATCCATTTAGCCCAAGTAAGAAGTCATCGCCTACAGCACTCGGGCTACTGTTTCAATCATCAATCTTTAGAGATCTTGTTCAAAAAAACCTGAACAATAATAAAGAAGAAGATGATGCAGAAGACAAGAAAAGTGAACCACTTATGGTGAATGAAGAAGAGTACCCCAGGGTGTTCTACAAGACTGATGATAATTTTCCGTTTATGATCTCACCGGATTATAAGCTCTGATTGGTCTATTCGTTGAACCTTGTGGTTCTTTTTGATAATATTCCAAGCTTTTTGCCATGACCAGGAAATATATGAGGGGTTTTTGTTAACTTTCACAAGCAGCTGTGTAAATAAATTTCTTAAGACTCAAAAGACTATTATCAGTTACCTTGTAGGAAGAATATAACAACTTTAAGATGTTATATGGCCATATGAAATCTTGTTTATGATGATCATGTATATGTGAACTGATTTAAACAAAATTCTAATAAAAATACTAAAGGTGACAGTTTCTACATGTCTACATGGGTCGGTTCAGGTTGTGTGTTCAAATGAGTTGAAAGACATACAAAGTTTTTCTGTACATACCTCTATTGTCAATAGTCCATAAGGCGCGCCCCTATGCCCTCAAACAGCCTTGTCTCCTTGTCTTGAAAGCCTCGTCTTGAGGCACTCAGGCACATTTTCGGGCCAAATTCTGACTAACAATCGTCTGAACTGAAACAATTACACTAGCCTTAAACATGATTGGAATTAACCTAAAATAGCATAAACTAACCAAAACAAGCCTAAAACATCTCTAAAACCCTTGGATTTGGTATTTTTATATTAGTCAACTCGTTTTAGAAAGCTCACATTTTTTAAGCGACTGAGCCTAGGCCTAAGGCTCACTCTTTGCGGCATGCGCATTTGACAACTATAGTGCATACGATTTGTTAAATTGTTTTATTCAAGATCTAGATAATTATTGTAATCACATCGTTTTGGTAATGAGTTTTACTTTTACTAAAAAAAGAAAAAAAAAGTGTTGCAGGAGAATTCAATGTGACCCAACCCATTTTAACACGTAACAAAACATATTGACGGAAAAAGATAGCAGTAAAACTCAAATCTTTTTAGTTGGGGGGAAAAAATAAAAAACACAGTCAATCAAACACAATGCAAAAGGCACATCAAATATACACACACACACACACACACATATATATATATATATATATATAAAGCTTCTAATAAAACAAGGTTCTTTTGTCAGTTGTCATTCTTTTAACCTATGTTTTTGTCACTTGTCATTTTTTGACATTCTTAAATCAATTTTCTCTCCAAAAGGGTAGATAGTAACTTAAATACTCATATTACTTTCTTTATCGTATTAAAAATAAATCTTATTAATTGCTATTTTTTTCTCTTATCAAAATTTTTTTTAAATCAAACTTTTTTTTTGTTACTAGAATTAGAAATCACATCTTTTAATCAAAATCTAAATAACAAAAAACTAAAGTTTTATATAATATGAAGTTTTTTAAAACACTAAACAATTTTAAACAAAATATTTTAAGTCGTCTTTTTAAAAAAAATTATAAACATGTGAAATCTTTTAAAAAAATCTTATTAAAACAACCATAATAATTACAAATCAGATTTTTTTTAAAACAAAATTTTTATAAAAAAAATTTAATAAATCTTAAAACGAATGTTTAAAAATGAAACTTCTTATATAAGAGAGTTAAAAATAGTATAATTTTTTATTTCTGAAACTAAAGTATATATAACTTTAATTATATTTTACATTGCAATATTGTATATAATTTAACTATTTATACGTAATTAACATCACATTTTATCTTCAAACATTAATTCATAATACATAAGTTTTATTAATAATAATTTAATATTTTATTTATTCAATCCATGTATTATACGAAGAGTAACATAGTATATATATATATATATATATATATATATATATATATAACATCTAATAAAATAATGTTTTCTGTCACTTGTCATTCTCTTAACCCATGTTTTTACCACTTGTCATTCTTCTACACATCTACACATTAATTTTTCCTCCAAAAAGATACTGTAGTAATTTAAACAATCATACAAATTTTTCTCTCTTATTAAAAATAAAATTTGTTAATTGATATATTTATCTCTCTTATCTAGATTTTTTTGAAATTAAACTATCTTTTTAAAAAAAAGATTTACTAAGAAAATTAAAAAATCACATCTTTTGATTAAAACCAAAATAGTAAAACAACAAAAAATCATATAATATGAAAATTTCTAAAACAATAAATCTTTTTTAAACAAATTTTTTAAATCGCTTTATTTTAAAAAAATTATAAAAAGGTAATTAAAAAAAAGTCTTATTAAAATAACCAAAATAATTACAAACTAGAGTTTATAAAAAAACTAAATTTATATATTTTTTTATAAAAAGTCATAAAACAAATGTTTAGAAATAAACTATTTAGATAAAAGGGTTTAAAATGGTATAACAATTTTATTTCTTCAACTATTACATATAGATAATTTTAATTATGTTTTATATTAGAATATTATACTTTAACTATTCATATTCATTACTAACTATAATACATTTAATGAGTGAGTTTTTAGCTTATCGGTCGATCCATCTATCTATCTAATAAACTAAAATAAACGTGACACAATTGTAAAACTCATCATACTATTTTTCTCATTTCTCTATATTATTAATAATAATATTAAATACTAATAATATTACTCATACCATTTTCAAATTTAAAAATATATAACTTAATAAATTAAAAACATATATTTTTATTAAAAGCACACCTTTTAAAAATAATAGGTTTATAAAATACAGAATACAACAAATTATTTTTTAATTCATTTTTCCAAAATAAAATATTAAAAAATACAGTTATTTTATAAAACAAAAGTTTTAAAAAAGTGAATCATGGTTTGTTTATTTAAAGTAGTTATTTATACGTAATTATAATCATATTTTATTTTCAAACATTGTTTTGTAATGAATAATTTTTTTATTAATTATTTAATAGTTTATTTATTCAATCCGTGTAACACACGGGAACTAACCTAGTATATATATATCTCTCTAAAACAAACCAACATGTTCCTTAAACTCAACCTTGTACTATTTCATCCAACACTAATTGTAGGACCGGTGAAGGGTGGTCACTTACAACACAACAACACAAAGAGGAGAAGAAACTAAACTTAATTAAACAGTAAACTGGATTAACCACAAAAGATGATGCTAAGAACACAAGTAAGTAAGTATGAGACAGAACAAGAGAACAAGATACACAAGTATATGGTTTTTCAAGATTGCAGTATGTTACTTTCTCAAGTTCTATTATGTCACACCCCGACCGACGGCGGAATCATCGGGGCGGACGAATGGGAGACGATTGCTCATAGCACATGGAACTAATTAAGTTGAAATAATATTAAATGTCATTATTCATTAAACATTACAAGACAAATAAGTAATTACAAAATAGTCAAGATGCAACCAATAACATAAGACTTTCATTTTAAACTAGGTCCAAGTCATATATGAGCATAAGAAGATCTTCAAGTAGGAAACCTGAAGCATGTTAAAAATAAAGGGTCAACTATAAAGTTGGTGAGTTCCCATGGTTTAAACATACGCATATATGTATAT
>BJCM01200729.1:0-20928 GCA_018326385.1 Flaveria bidentis
GTATATTAATACTATTTATTACAGTAAAAAATAAAGACAAGAAAACAATATAAATTTTACTGCATGTACATTTATATTTGAATCAAACTAGTGTTGTACCCATAACGCGCGTTGCGCGCACGATGAACGGTATAAACTAAAGCTTACAGAAACGTATGTTGTGTTTGTTCTTACACAATTTTTAGTGAAACGACGTACTTACACAAAATGGAACACACTCATCGACGTGAACCATGTACACACCACAGTTTATGAAGACAACTGCTAGATCACATGTCTTTAACATCAAAATTTATATAATTATTCCGATGATTACATAATCAACCATTTACAAACAAAACATATATAAAAAAATTTTGATCTAACTCTCAATCTCATAGCTTGCGGTAGAAATTATAATAAAATATCCAAATATCAAAGTTTAATATGCTTGAAAAGCACATACTCATCAACATCATCATCTTATTTGGTCTTCTTATCTTCATTTTAAAAATAAGATGTAACAAAGCCATCTATCGCGTCCGGCACTCCGGCTACAGGAAATTCTTCAAAGAGCTATTTTCTTTTGTTTATAATGTTAAATACTCTACAAAAGTCGATCTAGATGGTGACCTCATCAACAACGTATTCTTTGACTACTCTGGTTAAGAAAACATTACCCGTCGGATGGTGAATAAACCCCGTCACAACCACCAGTGATTCCGATCCTCACCTCCACAGTTTCTCTCAATATTAGGCCAAACGACCATCACCAAGCATCCCCCACACCAGCTCCTTAAATACGGCCAGACCACCACCATTGGGAACTACACACGCTGGCGACCACCACCAAGCATCCCCATACCATCGGTGGTGATGATGAGTGAGTTTTGAATTATCATTGAACCATCCGAACTTGTATCCAAATACTACTAAAATGGCGGTGATGGTGGCAGAGTAATGATCATCCTTTATGTTCTATGTGTGTCTTCTTCATCACAAGAGTAGAAGTGAAATAATAAGAGAAACCATTGTTGTCTTGCTGAAACTTGTTCTCTCCTAAACGCATGGTATAAAAACAAATGAAACATGTGGCTCAAGTAGGCACATAAAGAACAACCCTCAATATAGAAATTAACAAAATTAAGACCTCAAACTATGGTGGCCAAAACAAAAATGCAAAAAAAGCCACTTCTTTTTTACTTCTAAAATTAACATATAGGTTAAGGTTAATTATTTGTGAATAACTATTGCATTAGAAGGTATAAAACTAAATGATAAAAACACACCACAAAATGTAAAACTCTTGTGACCACTCCACTATTCATTTGAGTTGTTTTTTAAATATTATGTAATAATAAAGGAGTTGGCCAATCACATCTCTTGAGAATGTCAAGTCGGTGAGATCTTTTTCTCTATTAATGTGTAAAAAAGAAAAAAAAAAATATAGCAAGTTAAAGAAAAATGTAAAGCAAATAAAAATAAAATAAGATGTATGTTTATCACAACAACCTATAATAATTGTTACTCTAATTAAAGGGTGTGTTTGAAAGACAATCTAATAAAATGCTGAGACTAAATATTGTTCACCGATACTTAAACCCTCGACCTCAAAAGAGATATTATTTTACACATTTAAATGTCACTAGACTAAGATCCTTTCGGTTAAAGAGTATTTAACAACACTCATATTTGATATATACTATAGAAGAGAGGACCGAAATGAGCTTAAATGTTATTTTCCATTGTTGTCAATGATAAAAAACTTAAATACATTTCAAAACTGAAAAATATATTACGCTAGAACAACCAAGTTTATGATAAACTTATTGTCTGAACACTTACGTTGCAGTGCTAGGTTTTAAAATTTGTAATGCTCGGTTTTGACAACATGTACATCATTTTCAACCCCTGTTTAATATAGAAATATTTCATTCATTACAAAAAACGATTACAATAAAGTGGCAGATAAACAAGCAACAAGTTACGATGCAACCCTATTTTGGATAGCAAACCCCTATATCAAATTACATTAAACGTAGTTAAAAATAAACATGTCGCAACTAAATATTTGGAAGTTTATAGTAAAACATATTTTAAAAGTAAAAATTGAAATCATGAACTAGCTTTGGCTTGCATATTTGTTTCTCGATTACATGTACATTTGCTATTCACAACAAGGATTTGAAAAAAAAATTACATCTAAACTTTAATAAACAATATCAAAATGACAAATCTGAAACTTTATAAATTAAGTATCATATTCTAAAAGCTATAAGAGAAAAATAAAAAAGCTATAAAAAATTAAACTTTAAAGCAACTTTGTCGCCATATAAGTTCATGTTTTGATCACTTGTACTATATCATGCAAACTAAGTTTTTGAAAATTTATGTTGAAATGTAGATAGAAATTGTAGGATGTGACTAATCACCCTTAATGAATTGAACCGCCACCACCTTAGTGGACAATTTTTGTAAGCCCTTCTTATATATAAATCAATACTTCCGAGCATTCCCCAAAATTCACGTGTGATTCAAGTGTCATGTATAAGTTTGATACATCAATCGTTGTCTGTTTGCACAATCCGTACTTTTCAATGATACCGGCACAAAAAAGTTGAAGAGATTCACGTTAAGCTCTTTCAAGCATCTTTCAATACCGGTCACATGCATTAGAATCCGTCACAAAAGCTAGCTAACATAATATCGACGTGCATATTTGCAACTACGTAAATGACGGTTTAACTCTAGTATCACAAGATACCCTAAAATAATGATATTGTGTTTCCATGTTGGCTACAACTCATAAAAATAACTAGCATTGCATTCAAAACCTTCATCTAAGCATAAAAACAACCTTCATCAACATAATATTCCATATGATAGTTATTAGTAGCCACATAATCCATGTCCACATGTGTTCTTGTTTGTAAATGTTCCATAAAAACAACGGTCGTTTGAGCTAGAAGATGAAAAATCCAAGGTAGATGATGGTGGTGAATTTATAGTTTTGAGTGTATTGGGAGAAAAGAGTATATAAATTATGTTAAAATAGTTTACTTGTGTTTGTGTTATATAAAAAATATTTTTTTAAACATATAGTCATTGGAGTGTGGATCCAAAACAAGAATTATGGGTAACGGTGAAGTCACTGACCACAACTCCGCTTCTCTTATCCCTTCTGAGCCAATACCCCTGGTGCGGTGTTCACCACTAATTTTCTTTGTCATATCACTTCCTCGTGCCGATCTCTTTGCCACTCCACAACCCTTAGCTCAGAATGATATAAAAATCAGATTGTCATATATACTTATAAAATAAAAAGATAATATTAATTAGAATCAACTATTCTTTAGACAATACATAATCAATATCCGTATTATCTTGATAGTTAATAGTATTTATAATTTCGTTTTTAATGGCCTATTTTAGGATCTAAAATGAAAATTTAGTTCAAATCATCATAATAAAGAAAAGTTAGTGTAACAAATTCCCCATGATATCCAAGTCTGAAAGCAATAAAATATATATTATAATTGACGGAGTTAAAAATTGATATACTAAGTTATGTGTGTATTAATTAAATTTTATCCTTTTAACTTTATTGGTTACATATTACTTTAATTAAAAAATTTCAACTGCTTTTTCTAATGAATGAATTATTTTTAATGAACAAAGAAGTTAATATATTATATTTCTTTGTGGAATTAAGGGTTTTAAATAAATTTATAACAACTTCAATTCGAAAACATGTCTTATATTAGTTGTTAGATATTTTAGTGTAATTGTATCGACTAATGACCACTTTGAATGTTGTGTATGTTCTAAGTACCCCCATGCTAGAATTGATGGAAAACGAGACTATGGAACAGACTAGGAGGCGATGCAAGTGGGAGAACGATGACCACATCTGTTGTGGTCACATCTTAATTGGTATGTCTGATTCCCTGTTTGATATCTATCAAAATGTTGAATCTACAAAAGACCTGTGGTATTACCTTGAATCCAAATATATGGCAAAAGATTTTTCAAGTAAGAAATTTCTGGTTAGTAATTTTATAAATTATAAGATGGTGGATTCAAAGCATGTCATGAAACAATATAATTAACTATTAAGGATTCTAGGACAGTTTGTTTAACACAATATGAAGATGGATGAATCCATCTCAGTTTCTAGTATAATTGACAAACTACCTCCTTCTTGGAAAATTTTCAAACATACTTTGAAACATAAGAAGGAGGAATTGAGTTTGTTCCAACTTGGTAGTCACTTTCGAATTGAAGAGTCTCTAAGGGCTCAAGAGGGTGACAAAGTTAAGGACAAAAATATTATTGGCCCTCACAAATGAATATGGTGGAAGAAGGTGAATCATCAAACAATGCCACAAGTTTAAAGGCAAACAAAAGTTTAAAGGTAACAACAATAACAGAAGCCCCAACAAGAAGCCAAAGTTAGCATGTTGGACGTGTGGCAAACCTGGTCATTTCAAGAAGGATTGTCGGGTTGGTAAAGGCAAAAAATATATTGGTCCAAGTGGATTTAAGAATTCGGGAAAGCAACAAGGTTATATTTTAGTTCCAATTTATAATTCGGGTGAGAATTATATATCACTAATTTCTGAATCATTTTATGTGCAGGATGATGATGTTTCTTAGTGGGTTAATTCGGGAGCAACTAGTCATGTGTGTAAAGATCTTTGTTGGTTCAAGGACTTTCAACCAATTGAAGAGGGATCATTATTAAAAATGGGCAATGTTGCAACCGAACCAATCAAGGGATTAGAAAATGTGAAGCTTGTGTTTACTTCCGAAAAATGTTTAGTATTATGTAAAGTGTTGTATGTACCTAGGATTTGAAAGAATCTGTTGTCAGGTGTTGTATTAAATAATTGTAGTTACAAAAAAGTGTTGGAAAGTGACAAGCATATCTTGTCAAGACATGATACTTTTGTTGGATTTGGTTATCTATGTAATGGTATGTTTATGTTGAATTTGGATATTTCTTTTGGTAATGATTCTGCTTGTATGGCTTTAACTAGTTCTAGTAATAATATAAACAAATTAAATTATGACATGTTAGACTAGGACATGTTCATTATAAAAGGCTATAAGATATGTCTGAAATGAGTTTAATCCATGCTTTTGATATGAATAATTAAAAATGAAAGACATGTATGTTGACTAAGATAAATAGACAACCTTTTAAAGATATTATTAGGAAAAGTAAAGTTTTAGACCTCATACATAGTGATTTATGTGATTTGCATGCTACACCATCATTAGGTAATAAAACATATATTATTACGTTTATTGATGATGCCTCTAGATATTGTTATATATATCTATTGATTGCTAAGGATGAAGCTCTTGATAAATTTAAAATTTATAAACTACAGATAGAGCTTCATCAAAATGGGTTAATTAAAACTTGATAGAGGAGGTAAGTATTATAATCCGGTGTATTTCCAATCCACTGGTATAATACATCAAACTATAGCTCCTTATACACCATAACAAAATAGTGTAGCAGAAAGAAAGAATAGAACGTTTAAAGAAATGGTTAATTCTATGTTGTCTTATTCAGGTTTAAGTGAAGGATTTTGGGGTGAGGTATTGTTAATAGCCTGCTATCTGTTGAATAGAATTCCGAATAAAAGGAATACGACTACCTTATATGAAATTTGACACAAAAAGCTACCAAACTTAACTTATCTTAAAGTTTGGAGATCTAAAGCTGTTGTGAGGTCCCAAAAGGAATACTTTAGGTGAAAGAGGTATAGATTGCATATTTATTGGATATGCTCAGCATTCCAAGTCTTATAAGTTCTATGTCTTAGAACCTAATGATTATGTATCTATAAACTCGGTTATAGAGTCAAGAGATGCAATATTTGACAAAAAAATATTTACTTGTACACCTACACCAAAGGATGTGATTTCCAACATTTCTCAAACTGATAATAAATTTGGTAGTAATTCCGTTAATAACAAAGATGTACCATCTAGTAGAACTGAACCAAGGAAAAGTACATGAGCAAGAAAGAAAAGTCTTTTGGTGATGAGTTTCAACTTTATTTAGTTGAAGGATCAAGGAATGAAATTGGATCTCAATATTAATATTGCTTTAATATTGAGAAGGATCCAAAGACTTATAGTGAAGCTATAGCCTCTAGGGATGTTGCATTTTGGAAAGAAGCAATCCTAGACGAGATAGACTCCATTATGCAAAATTATACTTGGAAGTTGGTTGATTTACCTTGGATGTAAACCATTGAGGTGTAAATGGATATTTAAAAAAATGAAGTTGGATGGTAACATAGATAAGTTTAAATCTAGATTAGTTATCCAAGGCTTTAGACAGAAATAAGGTATTAATTTCTTTGATACTTATGCTCTTGTTACTAGGAATTCTACTATTAGATTGTTATTAGCACTTGCAGCTATACACAATTTTGCGATTCACCAAATGGATGTGAAAATTGCATTTTTAAATGGTGAATTATATGAAGAGATTTACATGAAACAACTTGAAGGCTTTGTTATGACGGTAATAAGAATAAAGTTTGTAGGTTGATAAAATCTTTATATGGTCTGAATCAAGCATAAAAACAATGACATCAAAAGTTTGATAATGTTGTGTTGTCTAATGGTTTTGTTTTAAACCATGCAGACAAGTGTGTGTATATAGCAAGTTTGACGCTTCTAGTTATAATTTGCTTATATGTAGAAGAAATGCTAATATTTGGTAATAACCAAAGTCAAGTTGATATAACTAAAGAATTCTTGTCATCTAAGTTTGCTATAAAATACATGAGAGAGGCTGAAGTGATCCTTGGTATAAAGATCAAGCGTGGAAACAATGATATTTCAATTTCTTAATCTTATTATATTGAGAAGATTTTGAAGAAATTTAACTTTGAAGATTGTTCTCCTGTAAGCACTCCTATAGATCCTAATCTTAAGCTTCTACCTAATAAAGGTATTAAAGTATCTTAACTTGAATATTCAAAAGCTATTAGAAGTCTCATGTATGCCATGATTATCACTAGGCCTGATATAGCCTATGTTGTTGGAAAACTTAGTAGATTTACTAGTAACCCTAGTTCACATCACTGGCAAGCTATTAATCGAGTATTTAAATACTTGAAAGGAATAATGAATTATCGTTTAACATATTATGGGTTTCCTTCTGTTATTGGAGCTTATTCGGATTTAAGTTGGATTACAAATATGGAAGATCATTCTTCCATAACTGGATGGACATTCCTACTTAGAGGAGGTGTCATCTCGTGGGTATCAAAGAAACAAACTTGCATTACTAACTCAATAATAGAATCTAAGTTTGTGACATTAGCAGCAGCTTGTAAAGAAGCTGGATGGCTAAGAAACTTGATTTATGAAATTCCATTATGGCCTAAATCAATATCACCTATATCTATTAGATGGGATAGTGAAGCCACTTTGGCTAAGGCTTATAGTCAAGTGTATAATGGCAAGTCTAGACACTTAGGTGTTAGACATAGCATGATTCGTGAGCTCATCATGCATGGTGTGATATCTGTGGAGTTTGTGAGAACTCAACATAATTTAGCCGATCATCTAACTAAAGGGTTAAATAGAGATCTTGTCCACAAGTCAACTTTAGGGATGGGATTGAAGTCCACCTAAAATCTCTCATGTTAAGATACACAATCCCCATCTAGTATTACACTAGATATTGGATTTAATGCGGAAGCTTAACATCTAGTGATTGGAACACATTAGTAGCAACATCTCAAGGTATGTGTTCAGACCTGCAAGTTGAGGAGGTCGAAGTCTAACTTCTTAATAGTTCTTTTGAAAAATTGCATATGCAGGTGTAGGGGGAAAAGAACTAGCTATATGAGCATGAAGTTTAGCTGCTTTAAGAAGCTTGGATTTGGCTTTGATATGCTTATGTAGGATAAGGACACAAGGCTAGTATCATATAGTTTCAAGTAAGAATATATAAGTATGTAAATTTTTATGTATATTATCTTCATGTATTCACTATGAATAACAAGGGTTCAATTCTAAGTGACACCCTAATATTCGAATATTTGAGATGTGTAATATACTAAGATGAATTCAATTGTCACGAAATTTCATTTTTGCATAAGTTTGTAGTTTGTGTGAGTTTGTTTTAGAATCAAGGATAACACTAAATGGGGAAGGAATGTTAGATATTTTAATGTAATTGGATTAACTAATGACCAATGAGATCATAATATCCATCAAACAAGTTAGGAGGTGCGGAGTGCACACTTATTTGAGTGCTCCTAGTGGCGGTTCGGGGGCAGTGCCCCTGGTATCGTTGTCCAAGGGTCGGCAGCCCCTAGTGGGGTCCAAGGGGCATAGCCCCTGGCTGGGGTCGAGAAAAACGATTACAAAAAATGGCATGTAAACAAGGAACAAGTAGCCTTGCCACCTTATTTTGGATAGCAAACCCCTATTTCAAATTACATTAAACGTAATTAAAAGGAAGCATGTCATAACTAAATATTTGGATGTTTATAGTAAATCATATTTTAAAAGTAAAAATTGAAATTATGAACTAGCTTCGACTTGTATATTTGTTTTTCGATTACATGTACATTTGCTATTCACAACAAGGATTTGAAAAAAATTTTTTGTCAAAACTTTGATAAACAATACGAAAACGACAAGTCTGAAATTTTATAAATTAAGCATCGTATTCTAAAAGTTATAACAGAATAATAAAAAAAGCTATAAAAAACAAAACTTTAAAGCAGCTTTGTCGCCATATAAGTTCATGTCTCGATCACTTTGTACTATATCACGCAAATCATAGGGTGTGTCTAATCACCCTTGATGAATTTAACCCCCGCCACCTCATTGGACAATTTTTGTAAGCCCTACTTATAAATAAATACTTGCGAGCATTCCCAAAAATTCACGTGTGGTTCATGTGTCACGTATAAGTTTGATACGTCAATCATTGTCTGTTTGCACAATCCATACTTTTTAATGATACCGACACAAAAAAGTTCAAGAGATTCACGTAAAGCTCTTTCATGAATCTTTCAATACTGGTCACATGCATTAGAATATATCCCTAAAGCTAGCTAACATAATATCAATATGCACTTTTGTAACCAGGTAAATGAAAGCTTAACTCTAGTATCACAAGATACCCTAAAATAATGATGTTGTATTTCCATGTTGGCTACAACTCGTAAAAATAACTAGCTTTACATTCAAAACCTTCATCTGAATATAAGGGGAGCACAAAGACAACCTTCATTAACATAATATTCCACAAGATAGTTATTAGTAGCCACATAATCCATGTCCACATGTGTTCTTGTTTGTAAATATTTCATAAAAACGAGTGGATTTAAGCCATAATTGCCGCAATGTTGTTCGTGACATCAAACGAGATACCATTGTTTGAGCTAGAAGATGAAAAATCCTAGGTAGATAATTGTGGCGAATTTATATTTTTGTGTGTAATAGGAGAAAAGTGTATATAAATTATGTTAAAATAGTTTACTTGTGTTTGTGTTATATAAAAAATATTTTTTTAAACATATAGTCATTTGAGTGTGGATCCAAAAAAAGGAATTGTTTGGGAACGGTGAAGTCTTTAAGTCCTCTAGTTTAAAATGGTTTACTTGATTTGATTCTTGTAGTTTGTATGCTCAGGTTTAAGAGCTGAAATAATATTCTCTAAGTCCTTTATCTTCAGTTTATAATCATTTTCAGCTCTTTTAAAATCAGATTTTAAGATATTAAAAGACTCAAGATCAGATCCCATCTTTAAGTTGTAGGACATGTATCTATTAACTTTACCAATGCACTTAGGTGTATAGAGATGTTCTAATATCTTTGCTTTATCACAGTCAGCAATTAATGCTTGGTTTGGAGATGCATCTTCCACCTAAAAGCTCTAGTCAAAGCTTCCTTCTTTAATTGTAACTACAACATGATGCTTTGGCTTCTCATTCTAGGTGGATTTCTTAATGTAGTTTGGTCTAGTTTGTGCTTGACCACCATTTGTCCTTGGTGCCTTGCACTCCTTTACAAATTGGCCTATTTGGTTATAGTTGTAACACTTAACTTTGCTTTTGTCCAGCCCAAACTTTCCACTGGCTACATTGCTTGGAAACTTCCTCCCTGTCCTCTTGTAGAACTTATTGGCTCTATGAGTGAGAAGAGTCATTTGCTGGACTATCTTTATGTACTCTAGGTCATCTGGATGGACACAGTCCAGATCTTTGATGGTGAAGAGAAAGTTATATATGCTCTGATCAGAAGACACAAAGGCATGTGAAGAGCTTGTCTCTTAGAATGGGCTTCCTTGAGTGTAGCTTTCTCTTGGTGTCTCCAAAAAGGTGATGAAAGGACCCTTTTGTGAGTTGTGAGAGTATATGCTATCCAATTCAATCACATGGAGGGCTTAGCTCAGTTGATTGCTAGAGTTACTAGTTGAACCTTGCATGTTCATCTCCATCTGCTATCCATTGAGAATACCATACAACTATGTCAGGGTAAGAGTCTTAAGGTTCTTTGATCTCTTTATAACAACACAATAGTATTCCATTATATAGGAAGATAGGACATAAACTTCCTTACAATGACCTATTCTCAAGAGTCACTCCAATATCCATTAGAATGACCAGAATCTCAACTTTAGATGACCCCTTATACATCAATTTCAGTGCATCCCATAACTGTTTAGTTGTTTTGCACTTCTTGAAGCCTATGTATATGGAGTTTCGAAAAGAAGTTTGAAGGGTTCTCATGGCCTTCTAATCAATACCAATTTTCTTTCTGTCTTCATCAGAATAATCAACCACAGCCTTTGGAATCATACCACCTCCAATAGTAGATGAAGATGTGCTAGTTATGTAAGGTCCTGAGACAACAGATTCCCACATCCTAGAGTCTTATGACTTGATGAATCCTTCCATCCGTTGACACCAAGTGTCAAAGTCTCCAGGAGTGATCAGTGGGGACTTTGTTATGATTCCAATTTCCATATCGGCTTTAGTGATAGCTGTCATTAGATATGTTAAGTATTTTATGTGTGTGAGGGGTCTTAAGATGGTGAGATCTTACAGTCAATAGCCTGGAATGCTCTGATATCAATTGAAGGACCATATATAAGGGTTTGTCACTTACAACACAAACACACAATAAGGAGAGTAATGTTTAGAGCACTTAACAGATCAAATAGGAAACTAATTAACACATAAGCATGTTACTTAGAACATAGGTTAATATGAGACAGAACAAAGAACAAACAACACAAGTAAAATAGTTTTCAAGAATGTTGTATATTGCTCAAGTTCTTTTACAAGTGTGAAAGCACATGTTTTAAAGTTACAAAGACCTGAGATACTTATACTACATCCTACAGTCGCCCATGCTTTAAAGGCCACCTGGAAACATTTGAACTAGACAACAAAATCAATGTAAAGTCAAAAGGCAGATTGCCTTTTGACTATTGATTGTGACATACAATATCTCATATCCTAATATATATTAAAAAAAGGATAAAAATACATAAAGTAGAAAGCATAGACTCAAGACCTCAATGTATAGTTTACCAAAAGTTTGGACCTTTTCACCAACTTGTGAAAGTTGGTGAGTCAATAGAGTTTTAGTGGAAAGTGGTCCAGCTTTATGGTAAAGTACATCAGATAAAAGCATGTATTCAAAAGTTTTTGGAAGATAATCTGTCTTCACTTCTTGGATTTTGAATACTTTGATATTGAAGCTTCGGAAGACTTTACTTTAATCTTTGGAAGATGTTGGTCTTGGCTTCGGAAGATTTTACACTTATAGTATTTTCTAGTGCATGGTGTAAAACTTCCGAAGCATCTCTACTTCTGTACTTTAGTGCATGCATGCACGAAGACTTTGAATGTTTTAGGTGCATCAGCCTTTACATAAACCTTACAAATTCCTCCTAGGCTAATGCTACCAAAATATATGAAGATATTAGATGTTGACATTCCTCATTAGGATAATAACCATGCATTTATTGATTAACTGGTCAGGATCACTCAGACTCTTATAGTATCTGCTCATCTCAAAGAGATCATGTAGAGATAGATTGAATATTTCCTGTCGTGTGTAGACATATTCAACACCTTGATCTCTGATTACATGCCATCTTTCTAGATAAGTGGAGTAAGTCTTGGACAAGATGGGTCTTCCAGATGAAAGAGGAGCTGCTTGAATAAGAGTTGTTTGAGCATCCTTTTGTTGCACTTTCTCAGGATGTTCTAACTCATCCTGAGGTCTAGAGGTGGATGCCAGTTTCTTCTTCTTCCTTTTCTTAGACTTGGGTTTAGAGACCATCCTTTTCCTCCTCTTAGAACTTTTCAACTGAGAAGACTGGTCTGCAACACCATGTTGTTCTGTTTTGTCTTTCTCAGTTGGGTCTGCCTTTCTCACAGGCTCAAAAGGAGAGGGAGTTTGACCTTACTATGGATCAGAAGATGAAGCTTGCTGAGACTCAATAGGAAGTCATGGTTGAGTTGACTTGGTAGGGAGTGTAAATCAATAAGCTCACCTCTTTTGATCTTCTGCTTGATCACCCTTATGTGCTCATCCATGGTGGATTGAGACATGGGGCCAACTCTCCTTTTAGAGAATCCATATTGCTTCAAGAAGCTCATCATCCTTTGCCTATCAGCAGACTTTTTTGGCTTTTTTGGATGATGGCTCTTGCTTTCGATGCTTCTTCCCTCAATTTTCTCTTTGTAGCCTTTTATTCTTTAAGTACTTGAAGTTCAAGCTATTTGAGATATTCAAACTCAATATACTCAACGGACAAGGGTAGAAGTGTAGCTGCTTGGTAGAGACCTATGGTACTCAGGTAGTTGATCATATTTTGCCTATCAGTTTCCTTGTCTACATGAGGTTCTTGTGTATCCATAGTCTCTTGCATAAAAATTTCCTGAACTAGAGAGAGTGTAGAAACATGTTTGTAGAGTCTTTTCAGTCTATTTTCTTCCTTAATTTGAAGAAGCAATCTTGCATCCTCTTCTTCCTTCTTCTCTCTAGACATTTCCATGTCTACTAGTTAATTGAGTTCCTCTAAGGGGAGGGAAATGATTTGATCAATGCCATAGTTCCTGGTCTGTAAATAAGTAATCCTAACTACCCTTAACGATTGCATCTTGCATGAATCTTGAAGACCTAATGGAACTATCATCCCCTTAGCTTTATTTCCTTTCTCTTTCTCCTCCTCCTCCTTAATCTCCTCAGGAGTCATTATCCTTTTCCCTTTGTCACCCACAAACCTTTGTGACTCAGGGTGGAGATAGCTTTGGCCTTTATTTCTTCTATTAGCATCCATGCTCTAGCCAGAGAGAGGATGTGATTCTCCTTCACCAGCAAGTGTTTCACTGAGTGAATGAGTTTCTGAAGTAGTTGTAGGTGTGATAGGGCTTTCAGGCTCTATCACGGGGCATTCAATCAAGGTTTTCCATTTGAAACTAATCTCAGGGTCGCCTCAACATCCAGTTGACCAATGACATTACCTGATTGCCTTTGTCTCCTTCTTAGGCTGAATACTTCAGTAATTCTGTCTTGAATCCTTTGAGCCAGCATGCTAGCTTGTCTAGATTGGCTTCGACTAATAAGTGACATGTTGATAAGGTCAAGACCTTTATAGTAGTTCAAGGTCTGAAAATTTAAAACTACTTTCTACCCTTGAACTCTTTGAAGAATGAGGGCTCTTCTGTCAGCATCATACCTCCACCCAATTATGTAGTTGGATGTATCTTGAGGTGGGGATGACATAGCCCTTGGAAAACCTTCCTTAAAGAGACTCTTAATGAAAGAGTCTAGAGAGTCCACATTAATGTGAACTTGAGGAAGTTAGTTAGTAAGGACAATTACAAGTGAGTATGGTGAGTCCTCAATGTCCATACTCTGTGTAGAACTCCTAGGTTCTAGGATTGTTATGACTTTCTCCCATTTTCTGGTAGCATCACCCTCTTGCATAGGTGAGCTAAGAGTTAGGTCAATCACATCCACAAGTTCTTGTGTTCCTGGATAAGCTCCCTTTAAAGGTCTCTCAGCTAGTTGTTCCTTGAGATAAGATATCTCAAGTTTCTGGTCATTGACACTATTTTGTAAGGTAGTCAACTGATATTCCAAGTGAGTAACCTTAGAGCTAAGCATGTTTTAACAGTTTCTGCAGCTTTAGTCTCAAATTCCCCTCTTCTTTATCAGAAGAGTCATTGGGGGATGAGATAATTTGACCATAGTCCTCACTCTTATCACCAACATCAGGTTCTTGGCTGCTGGATTTCCTTTGCTCACTGATAGCTTCAGGTGAAGTGTCAATGTGCTGAGTTGCCATGGTTGAGGTCTTTAATGTAATCACTTGCAGAAGTGAGAGCCTCTTCCATATAGACCTCCTAAACAGGTTCAAGGAGATCCACCTCAGTGGTAGATGGATGATGCGGGCTAGACAGGGGAGAGGCAGGAGCACTCATCTCTCTTTAAGTTGAGGAGGAGTAGAGTGACTCATGGTACTCACTAAATCCAAAGTCTTCATCATGCTAGGAATTGTTTGGTTGAGGCCTAAAGGCTGGGGATGTAGCTTTCCCTAGAAGGTTGTTCACTTGAGTGTTGAGACTCAGAGTGAAGGCTTAAGGCGTTAGGCTAATGAGCTCATCAGGTTGTTCATTGATTCTTGATGAGATGGAGTGGTTTGCTCCTCAGGAGAAGTGGGAGTTCTAGTGTCCACTTTTTATGTGGGTAGTGATATGGGGGCCTGCACAAGCTGAATAGCTAGTGCAGGGGTTCGTTTGGATTCTCTTTAGTATATGAGGGTGATTTGAGGCTGTTTGGGTGGTTGAGAGGTAAAAGGTGTGGGTTTAGCACTAGCTTGTGTTGCTAGGTTGTCATCTTGTGAAATGAGGTCTAACATTTTGGGGACAAGGGTTGTTTGTACCCTAAAAAAGCCAACAGTTGGCTTCTTCATAATTTTAAAGATGTCGGGATTCATCTATCCCAATTTAAGAATATTATTTGTTTCCCCTAATTATGAGCCCAGTTCAAAGTTAAGAATGCATTGAACATATCTAGGAAACATATAATACTCTAAGGATTCCAACTTTGCAAGTAAATTTGTATAAACAAATTAAGAGTACCTGAACTTGACCCCTTGAACTATTCCATGCACTATGAAGGAGAAATCCTCAGGAATCTGGTCCCAACCCCCATGCTTGTTAGACAAGCTGTGGATGACCAAATGTAGTATGTACTTCCACTGAGATAAGACATTTCCTTTCCTAAAGGTCTTGACAGAGAAGTCTCCTTCATAGCCCATCTACTGAAAGGAATGATTAACAACTTCCTTTGGGAAGGACAATTCACCTTCCTTATCATCCAACTGAAGATGGTTGTTGATGATGGTTGGAGTGATGAAGATTGTCTTTCCCTGCACTGTAGCAAACAGTGCCTTCTCCCTATCCATGATGACCTCTTGGCAGGTCTTCCAAAATTCAGGCAGATGATCCTCAAAGAGAATAAGATCAATGGTTTGGGTGGTGAAGTAGTTGGATAGATCTAGAAAACAGCAAACTTCTAAGAAACTAGGATCTTTCTTAGATTTTAACAGAGCAACTGGATTGTGTTGCCTGTGAAGCTGCTTGGAGAAATCAGGGTCATTTCTACGGTTTAGGTTGAACATTTGAGAAAGCTTAAGGGTAAGGGAAATGAAGAACAAAGGCGGTTTCCAGGTGAATTTAGGTTTAGGAAAGATACAGAGGAAGAATAAAAGAAAAGAGGGGAGAACCGTTGGGTATATATATGAGATGGATTTCAGACAAGGTTAATGAAAGATGATAAACTTTGAAATCTGGAAGTCGATCCCACCTTTGAAAAATCAATTTCTTTTGCCCAAAAGTTAGTTTTCTTGGAAGTCTAAAATCTTTCGAAGGTAATTTTACTTCGGAAGTTTTGATGAAAAGCTTCCGAAGCCAAAATGGCTTTGGAAGATATTCCAAAAAGTTCAAAAAAGTTTTGCTTCGGGAGAGATTAAAACTTGAAAGTTTTACTAAAAACTTCTGAGAGTTAATTGCTTTCGGAAGAAACTTTTTCTTCAAAACATACTAGTATTTAAGAAGAAATTAAACTTCGGAAAATATTTTGAAATTTTCTTCCGAAGGTAAATTTTCTTATGTAGTTGTGTATATTGGAGACTTAAATTTCTTCCGAAGGTAAATTGATATCTTCAGAAAGATAAAAGATCAAAATTTTCATCTAAGGAATGTCTTCTAAAAAGTTTTTTCCTTCCAGAGTAAACTAGGGCTTATGAAAATGATAAAATAGACAACTTAGGACACATATTTTAGAAATAATATGATTAAGTTTTAAGAAAAGCTACTCAAGGTTAATCATCCCAATAGCTGAAACAAGATATTTAAATCTCTATTCATCAAAAGCTTTGGTGAACATATCAGCATATTGTTCATTTATGTTAACTTTGACTAGTTTGATTAATCTCTTCTTAAAGTTATCACTAATCAAATGATACCTGATATTGATGTGTTTTGTCCTTGAGTCCTGCATAGGATTCTCTGTGATAGAGATAACACTGTTGTTTTCTATGTGAATAGGAGTCTCCCTGAAATTAAATACATACTCTAGCATCTGATTCTGAATCCAAAGCACTTAAGCATAGCAGCTTGCAGCAGCAATGTATTCAGCTTCAGCAGTTGATGCAGAGACACAGGATTGCTTCTTGTATTTCCATGAGACTACCTTTCTACCAAGGAACTGACAGCCCCCTGATGTAGACTCTTGCAGTCATATTGCATCCACCATAGTCACTATATGTATATGCATATGAATTGAAGTCAGAATTCTTAAGATACCAAAGACCAAGTGTTGAGGCACTTTTGAGATATCTTAAAATTCTTTTGACAGTAATTAGGTGTGATATCTTGGAGTTGACTTGATATCTTGCGCAAGTACATATAGCAAACATGATATCAAGCCTGCTAGCTGTGAGGTACATAAGAGACCTATTCATAGCCTTGTAAAGATGTTCATCTACACACTCCCCCTCAAGATCAAGACCAAGGGAGTGATTTCTGGCTATGGGTGTCTTAGAAACCTTACAATCAGTCATGTTGAATCTTTTAAATATGTCCTGAACATACTTTGCCTGACTTATGAAGATGCCATCTTCAACTTGCTTCACTTGAATTCCTAGAAAGAAATTGAGTTCCTCCATGGCACTCATTTTAAATCTATCATTCATCAACTTCTCAATATTATAGAGTTTTGGATTAGTTGATCCAAAGATGATGTCATCTACATATACTTGAACTAGCATTAAATCATCTCCTTTTCCCTCGATGAAGAGAGTTCCATCTATAGTACCCCTTATATAATCATGTTGACAGAGATATTGAGGTAGTGTCTCATACCACATCTTTGGTGCTTGGTGCAGCCCATAAATAGCTTTATCAAGCTTGTAGACATACTCAGGATGATCTGGATTTGTAAACCCATGTGTTTGTTTGACATACACCTCTTTATCAATCACCCCATAAAGAAAATCACACTTGACATCAACTGACCTTGAAGTTCTTGGATGCAGCAAAAGCTAAGAATATCCTAACAGCTTTCGGTCTTGCAACAGGAGCAAAGACATCTGTGTAGTCAATTCCTTTTTCTTGTGTGTATCCTTGAATAACTAATCTTGCCTTGTTTTTTATGACAAGTCCTCTATCATACTTCTTATTCCTAAAAACCCATTTGGTTCCTATAGTAGTCTTCCCTTGAGGAAGAGGACATAGGTTACAAACCTTTTGCCTTTTAAATTGAAGAAATTCCTCTTGCATAGCTTCACTTCTTATTCCTAAAAACCTATTTGGTTCCTATAGTAGTCTTCCCTTGAGGAAGAGGACATAAGTTTCTAACTTTTCGCCTTTTGAATTGAAGCAGCTCCTCCTGCATAGCTTCAACCCAACTTCCATCCTTTAGAGCTTCATCAACCTTCTTAGGCTCTATCCGAGAGAAGAAATAACAGTGAAGATAAATATTTGCATCATGGGTTTGTCCTCTTGCTTTTACCCTTGAATCAACATCTCCAATGATGATTACGGTAGGATGAGAATTATGGATCTTAAGTGAGGATCACAATAAGTTGCTTAGACAGATCTAAATTAGAGAAATTTAGATTTGGCATTGAAGTTTCTCCTACCATATTAGCACACTTATCAAGTGAAACTTGGTCCAATAAGTGTGTGACATCTTGATCACTATCACCACCACTATTTTCTCCGACATTTGAAGTTTCTACATCTGAGTTTTATGTCTCTAATCTAGAATTTGAAGGCACCTTAGAGATATCAGTTAAATTTGTCATTGTTGTACTAATAGGTACTTTATTTATAGGGTTAGTTACAACTAGAGCTGAAGTTGTGTAGCTTGAAGTTCTTCTCAGCTCAAATATTGGATCAGGATCACCTATGAGTAGAATATTTGTTGACCCTGAAACATGCTCACAAGATTTGTTAAAAAAAATTGGTAACTAAATCAAGATCAAATAGCCAATCAGGACCAGAACCATTCACACTAGGAGTGTGCTCACTGAAAGTCACATTAGCTGACTCCACAACTACTCTGGTTCTGAGATTCTATACCATATAATCCTTGGCTTGAGAATAGTATCCAGTGAAATTTCTATCATCTGATTTCTTAGCAAACTTGGCAATTTGATCTTTAGTATTCAAGATAGTGCAAGGACATCCAAATGACCTAAGAAAACCAATGAGAGGTTTCCTCTTGTGCCAAAGTTTATAAGGAGACTTACGAAGTGTCTTAACTACTAAAAATCTATTTTGCACATTGCAAATAGTGTTGACTGCCTCTGCCTAGAGGGTGATGGGCAGCTTAGATTCAAACAACATAGTTCTTGCAGCTTCAATAAGTGTCATGTTTCTCCTCTCAGCAAGACTATTTTGCTTAGGAGTCCTGGGAGCACTATATTTTCTTGTAATACCCATTTCATTACAAAATGTATCAAGGATTTGGTTCTTGAATTCAGTTCCTTGATCACATCTTATGGTTTTGACCTTGGGATCATATTGATTATCAATCTTGAAGATGAAGTTCTTCAGAATCTCAGGGGTCTCATCCTTAGTTCTAAGAAAGAAGACCCAAGTGAATCTTGTAAAGTCATTTGTTATCACCAAATAGTAAGAAGTCCTTCCTAGACTCATTACACTGGTGGGGCCAAAGAGATCCATATGTAAAAAGTGTAGGGGAGTAGTGATGGAGTTTCTTTCCTTTGGCTTGTGAGATACCTTATGTTGCTTTCCTTTCAGGCAGGCAACACAGTGGTCATCACTTGTAAACTCTTTCTTTGGCATTCCAGTTACCAAGTCATTCTTAATTAGTTTATTCATGTTTTTAAAGTTTACATGGCATATTCTTTTATGCTAGAGGAAAGACTCATCACTATTTTCTTTAGATAGAAAGCATGAAATTTTTCCTGAGGGAGATGTTTCATATTCCCCTTTCTGGGGCCTCTGAGCAGAATATACTTATGAGGAATGACCACCCCAGTCTTGAGAATAATGCACTCATGCTCAGTAAAGAGCATGTTATGACTCTGATCACAAAATTGAGATACACTCAAAAGATTGTATCCAAGATTCTTAACAAAGTTTACCTTCTCAATACTGAGCTTACCATTTATGACTTTGCCCCTTCTAGTAATGTAACCACCAGCATCTCCTCCAAAAGAAACTGGTCCTCCATCAATCTTTTCAAACTTTTGGAGCAATGACCAATTGCAAGTCATGTGCCTAGAACAACCACTATCAATGATCTATACATTTTTGTTTGCCTTTAGCTGTCCCTACACAAAAGAGATGGTTAGTTACATTTGGAAACCCAAACCTTATTGGTCTAGGGCTTATCAAAAGAAGTTGATGGCAATGCAACAGTAATAGATCCTATAGTCATGTTTTGAGGATCATTTGCTGATGTTGATGGAGAACTTTCAGTCACATGGTCTTTCTTTGACTTCCACACCACCTTTGGAAGCTTAGACTTGACCTTCAACACTTTAGAAGTTTTGCTGACTTCGGAAGTTTTGATGACCGGACCTTCGAAAGATCTTGCTATCCGAATGCAATTTTCCACTTTCCTTCATCTTCATTTTGGAACTTCCAAAAGGAAAAGTTTTTCCTTTCAAAGCTTGCTTCTTCTTGAAACTCTTAGAAGTCTCTTTTTTGGTCATATGGATAGTATCTTTTGGATTGTAAGGACAATCTTTAGCAAGATTAGAGGTACCCCCACACATGACACAATCCATTTTCTTCTTCATAATAACCTTCTTTTGTGAACAAGGCTGAACTTGATCACTTTTCTTCTCCATCTTTATCTTTGCAGATGTTGTGGAAGTTCCTTTATGGTGAGAACTTCCTTTGAAGTTGGAAGGTTCAGGTTGTGTAGTAATGGTACGCAACTGATGAGCCTTCTTCTTACTACTAGGATGAGTTGACCAAAAACTAGAACTCCTGGTACTAGAGTTTAAGTTAGTATCTTTAGTCTTCACCACCTTAAATCCTACAAAGATAAAAACTTGTTTCTGCTTAGAGCTGAAGGTGGTCTTGATCTCTTGAGCCTTCTTTTCTCTTCTCTTGCTCTTCATGATCAAGTTCTTTCTTATTGACTTGGTCATCCCAACCTTCTTACTCTCCACAAAAGGATAGTGACCCTTCATCCTCTTTAGTCAAGGGGTCTATGAGGGGAAGCTCATCTTCACAAGTTTCACACCTAGGAAATATTACATACAAGATTGTGTATGGAGGAGCTATCTCACTAGATCCTAGTCCTTACTTATTCTGATAACAAACTTTTGCATGCAAGGATGAGCTTAGTCTTGTAATTTGTATGCTCATGTTTAAGAGTTGAAAT